>MU780095.1:0-21105 GCA_026770625.1 Nicotiana glauca | reverse complement strand
CCCCCCCCCCCCTCCACAAACAAATCTTTCATTTATTTTTCTTATTTAGTTCTCCCTGTTTTCCTTTTCCAAGTAAAAAGTTTTAAATGGCAATAATTAATTATGAGCTAAAATTTTCAGAAAAGTTTCCAAATAGAGTAGACGTACTAAAAATGGAGCACCTTTGCTGGGAGTGGCGTTTCAGTTCTAAAACAGAGTTCAATAACTACTAAGCAGTAAACAAATATCAAAGACAAGTCAGGTTGATGCTTTCCTAGTTTTTTTAGTCAAAAACTACTAAGAAGTAAACAAATATGCTGCCCTCTTTGAACTAGGAAGAGATTAACAATAGGCTACTTCTCAAAACCGAACCGTAATCATGAACCGAAGCAAAAAAAGGCTTATTGACTTATTGGTATCGGGTTATCGGGATAACAGTTGGTGAACGGATTGATATTGTATAATTAACGGCTTAACGGTTTGGGGAATAATTACTCAATTTCCTTATCAGATAAACCTTTAACCCATTAATAATTTTTATATTTACCCCTATATATATAAAGTAATTTTTGAAACCCTAAAGTACCCTTAGGAACTTCAAGGTACTCTTTTTTGAATTCCCAACTATTGTTTCCCATTTCTTTTACGATTAAAACATGTTATGTTTATAGTATATTAAAAAGCATGTACTCAAAATGATGTATGCTAAGAAGTTATGTGCATATCTTCTTTTTTCTTTCTGTTGTTAGTATATACATTCGTTGATTGTATGGTTATCCTTAAGAGTGAGGGATAAAAGGCATTTTCTTTTAGTGTTTTGTTAATATAGCAGTAGTAATTAAAGCTGACAACTTACAGAAAAATATTCTTAGCTATGCAAAAAAAAATTAGGGTTCAAAAATTTTCTATTTCATTTATCCGATAAATCGCCCGATAATCATTAATCTGATATCAATCCATTCGTTGTCTTACTGGATAGCTAACGGATTACTATATTTATAATTCGATAACAAATATGCCAAACCGTTAAGCGTAATAATCTGCTCAATCCGCATGATACGCACCCTACTAGTACTTCTCCGTTGCTCACCACTCTTATTGGTAAATTTTATAAATGGTCACATAATATTACTATTTTTTTTCATCAAAATCATATAACTATGTTTTCTCATATAAAAATCATAAAACTTGCATTAACTCACACAAAAAACATAATGACTGAAAGATACAACTTTGCGGTAGTATTTTCTTATTCATGTTTTTTTATTTTTTATTTTCTATTTTTTGTATAATAAAAAATAATCCAGTTAAAATAAGAATGACTCAACTCGACCCCACCTCGCCTAACCCAATATCTATATTTATAAATTAAAATAATACTAAAAGTGAAACCTCCAAACCACAAAACGTCTATCTTTTATTTTTCTTTTCAAGATTTTCATTCAAATTAATAGTATTATTATTTCAAGAGCTCTCTAATTATTCATATTTCCTTTTTGTCATATTCTCATGTATTCTAAAGTAAATGTCTTTGGGGGAGGAGGGGGAAAATTCACTTTTAATATTATTTTAATTTATATATATGTGTATTAGATTAAGCTGGGTTGGGTCATATTTATATAAAGAAAAAAATATAAAATTGACCTGTGGGTCGATATAAATGTCAACTATTTCATTAACTATTGCAAGCAAATTTAGAAAAAGTCAATAGAGAAAAAAAAATTAGCTTTCAGTAGATTTTCTGTTTGGTTCATCCACATCCAGCTATTTTTATCTTATACTAATGGATACAAGTCAGCGCTTTCTATTCCAAAATTATCAGTTCAGATTACAATTAAGAGGGAGACAAGTAGAGCCAACTGATTGACAATTTATAATTTACATAACTACACCTACATACAAATAAAATAAACATATTATGAATTTAATGTAGGAAAATGACCTAAATTTGATTTTCCCACGTTACACCAAATTGATCAAGTAGGAACAATAATTGGAGCTGGAGGGACCCACTTCTCATTTGGTGTGGGGTCCCACCCTGACTCTTTACTATAGGATATTGTAAAATGTTTTGGAACCCAAATTTCAGATTTGGACTTTCTTTCTTTAGCAAGTTCTCTTTCCCTTTCCTCTACTATTGTCTTTGCTTGCTTTGCTTTATCCCAATTTCTACTTAGGATTGCTTCACTTAGTTCTGCCCATACAACTGTTGATTCACTTGGCATAACAACCTAATAAATTCCACAAAATAGTTATAATAGAAACAAGAAAAAAACAGTTTGGTGTACAAAGTATTCTGTATTTATATAGGGTCCGGATAAAATTCGCACCCCAAGGAGTGTGATGTAGACAGCTTACCCTAATGCAAGCATTAGTGGCTACTTTCACGGCTCGAACCCGTGACCTATAGGTTACACCAAGACAACTTTACTATTGCTCCAAAGCTCCCTTTCAAGGGTAGAAAAAATGTCAGAAGAAATATATATACCTTTGGATCTTTCACAATAGGAGCCTTCATTCCAGATAGTACTTCCTTTGCATTGTAAATCACATTGACTTTTCCAGTATTTACATCCTTAGTTGTAACAGTTCTGAGGACAATAAACCAAAAAAAAACGAAATATTTTAAAATTTAAAAATACTAGGAAAAAATAATAAATAAACAATGGAGATATGGAATTAAAACAATGATATAAACATATTTGGTACTTCAAAATCTCATTTGGTTAAAAATCTCTACTACCTTCGACAAAAATCTTTTCTGGAACACCTTGCTTTACCACACATCCTTTTTTGTTGTATTTTATTTTTCTAAAAGTTTAAAAGAAATAATGGAGAAAAAGGAAGGGAATGTCTAGTTATTAATTATGTTACTCGAACTCTTCAAAATTATTACTATACCCGTGTCGAATTCTATAAAAATATACTATTTTTGGAGATCTGACATGCACCCGATAATATTTTTGAAGAGTTTGAATAATCTAAGTTACAAGGGCAAGTTTACCTGTCCCAATGGCCATTGATCTCAAAGATAGTGTCTGAAGATGAAGGCATAAAAATCCTGCCTTTAATATATCTATTTCCACTATTGCTTAAGAAAGAACTTCCTTTGTAATTTAATTCAGCTTGAAGACCAGTTTCTTCACATTTAATTGTGACATTTCCCACCCATTCAACACCAGGAAATGGGAGAAGTCTGATAACTAGTTTTGGTGAGTTCATCACATAAGTTTCTTGCCTATTTAAAAGCTTCAATTCTCTTTTTCCATGCACCTCAGTTTCTATTGTTGTACCTGACACAATTGAAATCGAAATCAATGGATAATCGTCGAATAAGAAATAATTATTTAATAAAGTATCACATAACTTAAAACGGAGGGAGTAATAATAGTACCATAGAATTTTGGGACAGGATTATGGCACCATATCATTTCAATGTTCTCTTTCTCATCAGTTGCATGAAGAGCAGTCACTGGTGGATGATGGGAAACCTAAAACCATAAAACACCTAAGTTAGATATTTAAATAAAAAGTTGAGTATGTTCTTTCTTTCAATTTATGAGACAGAATTTTTATATATATATATATATATATATATATATATATATATATATATATATATATATATATATATATATATATAATATAACTGTGAATAATCTATGTATACCGTAATATACCGTCTATCAGCCATTTCATTTGTACTACTGGGCCAAGCCTAATTCTAAAACCCAGCAACTCTTCCTCAAATTGATTTGGGTTAGCAATCGGCCCATTAGCCATCTCATATGAAGATTGAAGACAACATGACGTACCGAAGGTTAAGGCCAGCCGCGACAAGGCCCACCACCTCCAGGATAATGAAAAGTTTCTAATACCCCCTAGATTTTTTTAAATATTCCAAAGACACTCACCTTAAAATATATAATTAATCCAAACTTTCCTAATTAAAATTTCTCCATCTTACTAGCCTCCTTATAAATAAAGGGTATGAAATCACTTGTTGTAACTTGTAATTAGAACCCGTTCGGCTTAGCTGATTTAGAGTAGCTGATAAGTATATGTGCTGAAAAGCACTTTTAACTGCTGAAACTGATTTAAAAAATAAGCAGTTACGTGTTTGTGTAAAAGTGCTTAAATTAATAATAAGCAGCTTAAAAATTGGGTATACAAAGAGTTTTGTTTAAAAAGAAGTATTTTAGGGATAGAATAGTAAATATTTTGGTCAAACCTAAAGTGCTTATAAGCCGAAATTTGATAAGTTGGGGGAGACCAACTTATGGCTTTTGGCTTATTTTTGGCTTATAAGCACTTTTAAATTTACCAAACGCGTAGATAAGCCAAAAAGTGCTTATAAGCCAGTTTGACCAGCTTATAAGCTTAGCCAAACACCCTCTTAGTTACACACATTTGAAACACTTGCGAGTGGAGTTGTTGATAGCATAAAATGCAATTACTATGACGAGAAAGTTGTCCGTATTATCTCTAAAGGTAATTATGCAAGAACAACCATTGAATAGTAGCAGCTCAATTGGTGAAATCCATGTGACTCTATTCTTACTTTTATAATGTTCACCGGCGAAGAGATATCACTATCTTAGAGTAGTGATAGCTCCACTATTTATTTATTTTTCTAGTTGATATACATATATTATTCATTGATATTATACATATGTCAAAAGCGATTGGATGGTGGCTATTTGAGTGAATATGTAATTAATTGCATTCACATTCTATATCAATATATATTTTGAAAAGATATTTTACCTGTTCCAAGAGGACATTGAGAGAGGCTGTAGAGACATGGTGAGTTTCACCAAGAATGGGATTAAAAGGAGCCACACCAAACATCAATGGGCGCAATGTGGATATGCTCCAACCCACTATTGCTGTCATTCTTTCAAGTGAAGTCTCCCCTTTCCCACACTTGCTTAACATGTCATTGCTTATGCAGTATACTGATTCCCCATAGCATTGTAGCTGTGACTTTGGGAGGTTGAATAATGGAGGTAGCTGAAATTACATTTCAACAATAAATGAAGAACAAAGGTCAGNTATATATATATATATATATATATATATATATATATATATATATATATATATATTGATACGTTCATAAGAGACGAATCCAAAATTTTAAGTAACAGATGGAGAATATATCTGCAATCGCCGCTCCTTAATGATATTAGTAGTAGAGTGAGTAAGAAATATATAAAAAGGGGCAGCCCAGTGCATAAGGCGTTCAAGTAGGGTCCGAGGATAGGCCACACCTCAAGAGATGTGACGTAACTATATGTTTTAAAATCTTTTTAACTAGCTAGATTGGTTTTGCCACAAATGCAGATGAATAATAGAAAACTGGATTTTTTAGCTACTTGTCAAGCTAACAAAGAAGGTACATTCACTATGCTTGCAAATAATTCCCCTTTTTTCTTTCTTTTTCATATTGTGTTCCTCATTCCCTACCAACAAATGATTCTTAACATATACAATTGGACCACATACTTGGAGGGCAAAAAAAAAGAGTGTCCTATTTGATAATTTATATATCTTTGTTCAATTTAGTGAATTGAAACAACTAAACAGATTCGGTCCTAGTCATCATTGAAATAGACAAATTGGCAATTACCTCACCAACATATTTAAAATAACAAAAACATAAAACTAATTTAATTTAGATAATTAAATTATTGCAATTTTGACTTATTTGCGGTATCAAAACCAAATTACTCCAACTACATCCTTCCTACTTATTAGTACTTCTAAGAGAATCAAAACTATTGTTCCTTTTTTTTTTCATGAAAAAAAGATGTTTATTGACCTTAATTAGTCATACATATAACATGAATAATACACAAGATAAATGGTAAAAATAATACTTGCCTGAATACGGGTGAGATCAGATCCTGGCCGTACAGTACTCAAGAGGCTTAAAATGCGCCGTAGCAGATTAGGAGCTTTGTAATCAGAAGCATCTGATTCCCCCTCCAATGATAAGGGTGCTGTTAGAACTACCCTTGGCCCCACTTCTCCTTCTGTGACCTGTACCAAACCCATAAAAAAAAAAATTATTCTTTTAGAAATTAAAATTTAACTTTGAAAATATTGTCTTAAAAGTTCAAATTATTGTGTGCATGGTATATGTAATAAGATTTAAATTATATGCATCGAGATTGTAAAGATTTTTTTAAACTATTAATGTAATATGTCTCAAGTAACTAATAATATCACTTATTTATAATTATCTTTTAAGTTACTGATTGTGTCATAATTCTTATATCGATACATATATAAAAGTTAAACTCTTCCACAATGGCGCTCATTGTTGTTTGTGACTAGAGCTCAACTTTTGTATACCGAGAATTAAAAAAAATTTTACACTATTGGGTCACTTAAACAATAACCACAAATAATCATCTGTAAAAAATGAATTTAAACTTGAGAAATAAGATAAATCACTTGCTACAATATATTATAATCAATTAAAATCTTTGTGACTGTAGAAATGGACTTGACCTAAACACACAATTCGAGTTGACTGAAGTGAGTGCGGGTTGGTTTATCGCCTGTTTGGCCAAGCTTCTCCAAATCAAAAAAGTATTTTATTTTTTTCAAAAAAAGTGTTTTTTTTTTTAAAATTAAAGTGTTTGGCCAAGCTTTTAGAAGGAAAAAAGTATTTTTGAGTAGAAGTAGAAGCGGTTTTGGAGAAATAGAAAATTGTAGCTCCAAAAGCACTTTTTTGAAAAATACTTTTGAGAAAAATATACTTAATAGCACTTTTAAAAGTCGAGCCAAACACTAATATACAAATTGCTTCCGTTTAAAAGTACTTTTATAAAAAGCAATTTTGGTAAAAATCATTACTCAAAATAAGCTGATTTTTAAAGTTTGACTAAACAGGCTATTATACTTGGTAGTTGGGTGTACTCACACTCGTTATCATGAAGGTGAATCCTTTCGACTAAATATTAGCCTAAATTTATTGTTTACATGTGAAAATGGAAGAGTGATGAAATGTGAATACTGTACTATTAGCACTTTTACAAGCTTACTATAGCATATTCTAGAACAATGGGTGTGTTTTGCACGAATTTTATTTTTCTCATATTTAATTGGTTTAAATATTTTAAAAAATATTTTTTCCTTATTGACTCATTTTTCTCCAACTGGTGAAAAATATTTTTTCTATCAAAAGGATGGAACACATTTTCTAAAACTTTTTTAAATCCTCCACCCTCACCCACCGATCCCACCTCCGGTCCTTAGACCCGACCTACTATCCTCACCGTTCTTACCAATTTCATCTCCCATAGTATTTGCCTAAATTATTAATTTTTCAAAAAACTATTTTCTACTCATTAACCAAACACTAGAAAATATTTTCCGGAAAATATTTTTCATTCTCCAACCAAACAATAAAAAATAAGTGATCCACTTATTTTTTTTTTTTTAAGGAAAACATTTTCCTTCGTACCAAACACACCCAAATTTGCAATTGTTTTTTTTTGCAAATACTCAAGCTATGGTCTCTAGCGTTTGAAAAAGGACATGCATTAGTGCTAAGTCTCCATAGAGAAAAAGCTAGCACAGAAAACAAGAGAAATGCAAAATAATGTAACAAAAGGCCAAATAGTAAAGATAAGAAATACAGAGAAAGTAGGATCTTGCTTCTTTGTTTGCATCTCAGTTTTAATTTACTACTACCAACTCCACCACAAAGGATAACTAATAATGCCTAACCTATTATTAAAAGTAAAATTAAGTACTAAACGTCATTAACAATGAAACAAGAACAATTCCTAGTAAAAAGATGCATCCAAGGAATAAAAACGAGAAAAGTTCCTTGTAGCCACAAGAAGGGATCATTATTTTTTTATTTTATCTTTTTCAAATTCAAGTTTCAACTATCTAAGTTAAATAATACACTATATTTGTGTGTCAGCATAAAGGTATCTTTGAAAATCATTCTTTCCAATCAAATGCAATGTCCGTCTTCCAAATAAATAAAAGGGCTCGTTTGGAAAAAAAAGATTATGTGGCGCCATGCCGAAAAATAATCAATTATGTCCAAAAAGGATGAGCAGAAGAGCTAAAAATAGCACTAATTTCGACTTTGAAAGCATAGTATTTACTCTACTACTTATTATTATTATTATTATTATTATTATTATTATTATCCGAGCTGAAATAATTTCAATTTATAATCTTAGCATAAGATGTATTGGCCTTTAGTAATTGTACCTTACTCTATAACTGCATGATTTTGGCTACGTCGACTATTATTATCAATCATTAGTCAGCACATTCTTAATTTCAGATAACTAAGAGCTCGTTTGGTACTAGGGATAAGGAATAATTAATTTCGAGATTAAACTTAAGAAGAGTTTATCTCATATTTGGTTGAGAGAAAATTACGGTATAATTAATTCTGAAATTAGTTATTCCGAGATTATAATTTTTTTTATCCCCATGGAAAGATGAAATAATTAATCTCGGGATAACTTCACGACCCCTAAGGTAAAAAATAATGCTACAATTTGAAGTTTCACCTAGAAAATTATGTCTTCTTTCTTGAACTAATAAATTATGTTTTCCTGTTTTTATATAACTTCTGAAATGCTGATATATAGCAATTGGACGAATTCTGATTCAATTGCTAATTGGATACTTATCAATTACTTCATGTTTACGTTTGTACTAATAGAAAAGCAGTTTTCCTGATCATTCTATAAAGCATTGTGAACACTTTCTTAAATTTCACGAAACTTACTTAGATTCTCCAATATTGAAATTTGAGCTTTTCTTGACAAATTGTGCAATACTTCAGCTAATTAAAGCATTTCCCCACCGCCATATATCAAACTTTTTGAAATATCAAAAAAGTGACTCAAACTTTTCTCTCCCAAAAAAAAAGAAATTATCCAAAGCCGCAAAACCAGAAAAAGAAAAAAGAGAAACTAAAAAGAACCCAAAAACAGGATAAGGAACAAAAAAAAAACTGTTCATACTTTCAGTTGCAAAAAAAACTTTTGACAGAGAAAAGCTACATACACTGCAAATTTCAAATATAACTGCCAAAACCTATTAATATTTGATGGATATTAAAATTATTTATCTTTATAAAATTTAAAGAATTAAAATTACTAAGGAGTATATTTAAGGGCTATTTTAAATTTACACTTATTTTTATAAAATTTAAATAATAAAAATTACTTAGGAGCACATTATTTAAGGGACTATTTTAAATTTACACCCAAACATAAGGGACCATTTCTGTTATAATTTCTCTATATCTATTTGCCTATACTATTTTGGAGTAAAATAACTTTGTAAAAAACTTAGCTTTTTCTCTTTAAACATTAATCAATAATGGCAAAGTAAAAAAGCAACATAGACTACTACGTCTATGACGCATGAATTCTTCAGACTATATTTGATAAATATTTTCAATAAAAAAAATATAAGATCTCAGACGTGACAGCTACTATATATTTATGTGTAGCCTAATTCCAAAGGAAAGAAAAAAAGAATAATTATGAATTATTAAAACTATATATACCAACGTTGCTTGTACTTCTCTTTAGTACAATAACTTTATTTTCTTTTTGCCAGAATGAGAACTCCAAAAATAACAAAAGGAAAATAAAACAAGAAGAATAAAAGAATAAGAATATATCTTTAAACGCGCGAAGTCAAATGGGGTCCCCGCCGGAGTATTCGTCGGAAAAATCTAGTGGATATCAAATAAGACGCCGGAATATCAAATTTCTTTTGTTTTATTAAATGTAAATACATCAATTTTAAACAGTAAAATGGTTCTTTAAATTAAAATCTGAAATTAAGACGATATATAAATAAATAAATAAAGAAGAAATTACCATTGGATCTGAGGATAAAATCGAGTTGTATGTTGCTGAAGATTCTTCTGAAGAGAGACTATGAAAAATTATTACATGAATGAGAGGAATTGTGTGAATAACAAAGGAAAAGGGAGGTTTTTATATGGGTTTTGGACTGCAGACTACGCGGCTGAAAAATGTTCTTTTTCTACTGTCTTTTCTGCTTTTTAAACGTTTTTAAGCATGGGCGATGGAAGGAAACTATTTTATTATAAATTTATGAAATTTCTTTTCAAATTCTCTACACATAAAATAATTTAATAACACCTTTATTTATAATGTACGAAATCCATTTTAATTAAAACTGAAAAATCTATTCGCATACAATTCTGAATAGAAATCCTATGTAAATATGATTAAAATAAACTAAAAAATATAAAATACTAAACAATTTAGATTTTTTATTCCAACTTTGAATTAGTTTTCAACAACGACTTTGTTCCTTTTTTTCCTCTTTTTCTTCCTTTTTTTTTTCACTTTGGAGGGTGGAAGAGGCTATGCTTCTCCTTTCTTTCTTTTTTCCTGTTATGTTTTCTTGATTGTTCTGTTTGCTGCTACGGATTTAGTTTCTTTTGTTAATGCGAAGTTTATTGTACAGATAGATAAAGATTCAATATATATATATATATACTTCTTATGTCTTAATTTATAGGCGGTGTTTGGATTTTTAAAATTAAATTAGTTTTTTCTTTTGCCGCAATTTTTTCATGTGTTTTAAATGTTCTAAATTATTAATTATCGTGACTGATAATACTTTTCACGCGGTTCTCAAATATATAAATTTTATTTCAAAGAAAATAAAGATTCTATGTCTGAATTCATGATCAAAATTGAGAAATTTGACTTTCAATATTAGAACATCACTATAGAAAAATTATTATGATTCCAGTTAAGTCTATAGATTAAGGGTTTAAGTCCAACCATTGTACTCATCATCTTGTTTGAGTTTTGAGTTCGTAATGTAGTATTTTCAGAAATTTCAATGAATTTTGCACAAATAAATTCAAGTCTAAGCTAACTTATGTATGCATGAACTCATATTAATAATGCTAGATCTTCCGAGATGGGTTAGGACGAAAAATATTTTCTCGCACTTGATACACGCACCAAACTATAAGTGACACGAATAGTAGATTTATTATTTAATTATAATTAACTAATATATATTATTGTATAATTTTATTATATAATTAATTGCATGTACTAAATTTAGTGCATATATATGAATCGAATAGTTTTTTGCGGGGTGAAGAGGGAAGAAATAACTTCGTTTTAGTATGATCTGCTTTTGGAAGTTGGGTGTTTTAAGTTCGTGTTCATAGCTACAGCAGAGGTGGATTTAGGGAAAAAGCAAATCGCCATGTCACCTTCCCTTAAAATTTTCAAAATGAATTAGCTTATTGCTCCTAATTCTTTATCAAAATTTTTCTAATTTATTCTATTTAGGAGGGTCAAATGGACGAGTAGAACTACATATAACAGGCTAAAGGTAAAAATTTCACAGGGCATACCCATTTTTTTTAAAAATAATTAATACCCAAAGTACTGACAACTTGATCAGGCTTTTTCCTTCTCCTACTCATCCTCATCCTCCTCCTCCTTTTCGTAGTCGCCGTAAAAACAAAGGTGGTGGTTTATGGTATTTTATAGTAGTGAGTTGTTGTGGCACTCCTTTCTTTGTTATTGCTTAGGGCTTCTTCTTAATTGAAAAATGGTTTTATTAGATTTATTGTTATTTTGACAAATTGATGATTGGAGTTTGTTTTTTGTGATGTTTGGAGGTTATGTTTCAAATTTGAGATCATTTGGAGTGGATTAGATGTTGAATCGTATATTGGATTGTTGTCTTCGAATTTTTTATTTATGGACAACTTACACTCCAGGCCTATTTGGCATTAAGTGCATATAAATATTAGTTGCACTTCAGAACTATTTGGCTTTAAATGCATGCAAATATTGGTTGCACTTCAGACCTGTTTGGCTTTAAGTGCATTTAAGTGAATTTTATACTTTAGACTTAATTGGCTTTAATTGCATTGCACTTTCGACTTTTTTTCTTCAATTTCATACCCTATAAGTCTAAAGTTGACTCTAAAATTGGTAGATTTGCAAATTTTTGTACAAAGTGGGTATAAGCTTAATGGTGACTTCAATATCACGATCCAAATTTCACATGTCGTGATGGCGCCTATCGCAATAGTAGGAAAGCTGACATTCAAAATAAACCATACATTTTTAAATTTAAAAACATAATAAATTAAACTTAAGAGTAAACTAACATAGCTGATATGAAAAAAATACCGCAACTCATTACACAACTCACCAAAATTTGGGTGTCACTGAGTACATGAGCATATATACAATAACATAGTCTGAAACATTATCTAGAAGAGTGGAATAGTACAAATAGAACTAAATGATAAAGGAGGAGAGTCAAAGACTGGGGGCGCCCAAAGCAGCTACCTCGAGGATCTCCGAACTGATAAAAAGCTCCAAAGTCAAAAAACATCGTACCCCAAATTATCTGGATTTGCACACGAAGTGCAAAATGTAGAATGAGTATAACCGGCCAATGTACCCAATAAGTAACAAAACTAACCTTTGGGCTTAAAGTAGTGATGAGCTTAACAGGTACAATCCAAATACAGAAATAACAGTATAGAAATTAGACATGCTTTCAAGTTCAATAGTTAAAGCTCAAACAGGTAAGATATGCCAAGTGTAACTGAAATGAGAAATGATATATCTCGATATATACATGTCAGTTATGTATGCCAATTATAATACAAAACAATAATGAAATCATATGCATACTCTCTAAGTATCAATCACTCAGTCCTCTCATTCACTCCATCTTCACAGTCACTCAATCCTCTCAATCGCTCAGCACACGTTCTCGACACTCGCACTTAGTAGGTACCTGCGCTCACTACTGATAGGTCAGACTCCGAAGGGGCGGATTCTACCCAAGCTCTATAATACGCCAAATCATGACATGGATCAATAAGCCTCCTGCGGTGTGTAGCCCGATCCCAAAGATATCCTCACAATCAGGCCCTCGGCTCACTCAGTCATCAATTTTCTAGTCTCTCGGGCTCACAAGTATCATGATAATCAGCCCAACTAATGATGATATGATGCATCAGTAAATGGCAACAGAGACTGAGATATGATATGCAAATAATAGTTGTGACCGAGTACATAATTGCAAATTAAGCAAGTAATTTAACAGCAATATGACATTTGTGGTCCCAAAAAATACCAGCATATAGTCTAAGCATGATTTCTGATATGAATCGCATCTCAATTTCTCTAACACATGGAGAATATATGGATAAAAACAAGATTATTCAACTACACAATTCCACGGAATCGATCGAGTTACAATTCTTGCGGTGCACACCCAGACGCCAGTCACCTAGAATGTGTGTCACCTCAACATCAACCACATAACACGTAATTCGGGGATTCATACCCTCAGAATTATGTTTAGAAGTGTTACTTACCTCAGACCGTGCAAATCTCTACTCCAAAAGGTCCTTGCCCGCGAATCACCTCCGAACGCCTCGAATCTAGCCACAAACAATTCGATACAATCTACACGAGCTATAGGAATTAATTCCATATGAAAATGCTAAGTTCGTAAACAAAAGTCAAAAAGTTAACTCAAAAAGGTTAACCGAGGGCCCACGCCTCGGAATCCAATAAAAGTTACTAAATCTGAAAGCCCATTCAATTACGAGTCCAACAATACTAAATTTACCAAATTTTGACACCAAATCGTCACTTAAATCCCTAAATTTAAATCTCTAATCCCTATCCAAAAACTCCTAAAATTCCACCTAAAAAATACACAAACTAAGTGCAAAATTCAATGGGTAAACAATATTATAGCATAAAAATGATCAAGAGTGACTTACCTCAAGAAACCCCTCGAAATCCCTCTCAAAATCGCCTTAATCCGAGTTTGCAAAGTCCAAAAATAAATAAATAAAACCTCGGAACCTTACGTTTATATACACTGCCCAAGGGTTCTCGCTTCTGTGGATCATTTAACCGCACATGCGGTTCCACTTTTGTGGAGATTTCTATCGCTTCTTCGATCCACCCGTTCCAGCCCACTTCCGCATCTGTGATCAAACTTGTGCAAATGTGAGTCCGCATCTACAAAACACACTCCGCACCTGCTCTCCCTAGGCTCACTCCCATACCTCGCACCTATAACCCTTTCTCCGAATTTGCGACATCGCATGTGAAGACAAAACCATCGCACCTGCAATCACTGCCCACTTCCTTCTAGGCCGCTTTGTGATGCCATCCTCGCACCTGCGACCATGACCTTCGCAGGTGCGATCACACCTGTCCAGGTCTGCCCAACCATGCATTAAGTTCCAAATTTGATCCGTTAACTATTTGAAATTCACCCGAGGCCCGGGAACTTAACCAAATATACCAACAAGTCCTAATACACAATACGAACTTAGTCGAGGCCTCAAATCACATCAAACAGTATCCTAAATACGAATCACACCTCAATTCAAGCCTAACAAAAATAAGAAATTCCAACTTCTACAATCGATGTTAAAACCTATCAAATCAACTCTGATTCACCTTAAATTTTGCACACAAGTCATAAATGACAAAACTGATCTATTCCAATTTTTGGAATCAAATTTTGATCCCGGTAACCATAAAATCAACTCTCGATCAAACTTCCCAACTCTCCAAACTTCGAATTTTCCAACTTTTGCCATTTCCAATCAAAATCACCTATGGACCTCCAAATTAATATACGGACAAACTACTAAGTCCAAAATCACCGTACGAAGCTATCAGTGCCATTAAAACTCTATTTCACGAGTCGTTTACACATAAATTAATATCCGGTCAACTCTTCCAACTTTAGCTTCCAACCTTGGGACTAAGTATCCCAATTCACTCTGAAACATTCCCGAAACCAAACCAGCTACCCCGATAATTCACATATCAATAATTGAGCATAGAATAAGCAGTAAATGGGGGAACGGGACTACAACACTCAAAACGACCGACCGGATCGTTACATCCTCTCCCTCTTAAACAAACATTCGTCCTCGAATGGGTCTAGAATCATACATGGAGTCTCAAATAGGCGTGGATATCTGCTCCGCATCTCCCACTCGGTCTCCCAAGTAGCCTCCTCAACTAGCTAACCTCTCCACTATACCTTTACTGAAGCTATATTCTTTGACCTCAACTTTCGAACTTGCTGGTCCAAAATGACTACCGAGGTCCACATCATAAGTCAAATCACCATCCAACTGAACTGTGATGAAGTCCAAAACATAAGACGGACGGATCACCGACATACTTCTAGAGCATAAAAACATAAAACACTGGGTGACCACTTGATAGACTAGGCAGCAATGCAAGCCTATAAGCCACCTCTCCAATTCTCTCAAGTACCTCGAAAGAAGAAATATACCGAGGGTGCAACTTGCCCTTCTTCTCGATCCTCATAACACCTTTCATGGGTGAAACTCTGAGCAAACCCTTCTCTCCCACCATGTAAGCAACATCACAAAACTTCCGATCGGTGTAACTCTTCTGTCTAGATTGCATCGTACGAAGCCGATCCTGAATCAATTTAACCTTGTCTAAAGCATCCTCAACCAAGTTAGTGGCCAGCAGCCTAGCCTCACCCAGCTCAAACCATCCCACTGAAGACCGACACCGTCTCCCATACAAATTCTCATACGGAGCCATCTGAATGCTTGATTAGTATCTGTTGTTGTAGCAAACTCTAAAAGAAGCAGAAACTGATCCCAAGAACCCCCGAAATCTATGACACAAGCGCGTAGCATATCCTCCAATATCTAAAAAGTGCACTTGGAATATCCGTCCATCTGAGGGTAGAATGTTGTACTCAACTCAACTCGTGTGCCTAACTCTCGTTGTACTGATCTCTAAAACTGCGATGCAAACTACATGCCCCGATCTAAAATGATAGACATGGGCACACCGTGAAGGCGAACAATCTCCCAGATGTAGATCTCAGCCAACTGCTCGAAGAATAAGTAGTCCCAACTGGAATGAAATGCGCAAACTTGGTCAACCGATCGAAAATCACCCAAATAGCATTAAACTTCCTTGAAGTATCTTGGAGCCCAACTAAAAAATCCACGGTGATACGCTCCCATTTCACTCCAAAATCTCAAGCCTCTGAAGCAATGCGCCCAATCTCTGATGCTCGTACTTTACCTGCTGATAATTTAGGCACCGAGCTAAAACCCCACTATATCTTTCTTAATCCACCTTCACCAATAGTGCTTCCTCAAGTCCTGATACATCTTTGCAGCACCAGGATGAATGGATTACCGCAAACTGTGGGCCTACTCAAGTATCAACTCACATAGCCCATCCACATTGGGTACACAAATTCGACCCTGCAATCGCAACACCCCATTATCCCCAATAGTAACATCCTTGGCATCATCGTGCTGAATCATGTCCTTAATGACAAGAAAATGGGGATCATCATACTGACGCTCTCTGATGCAATCATATAAGGAAGACCGAGAAACCACACAAGCTAAAACCCGACTGGTCTCCGAAACGTCTAATCTCACTAACTGATTGGCCAAGGCCTGAACATCTGATACAAGCAGTCTCTCACCAACAAGAATAAATGCAAGGCTATCCATACTCACCGCCTTTGTACTCAAGGCATCAGCCACCACATTGGCCTTCCCGGGATGATACAGAATGGTGATATCATAGCCCTTTAGCAGTTCCAACCATCTCTGTTACCTTAAATTTAGATCCTTTGTTTGAATAAGTGATGGAGACTCTGATGATCCGTAAATACCTCACAAGGCACACCGTAGAGATAATTCCTCCAAATCTTTAATACATGAACGATGGCTGTCAACTCCACATTATAAACAGGGTAGTCTTCTCATGAGGCTTCAACTGGCGCGAAGCATAAGCAATCACTCTACCCTCCTGAATCAAGATGTACCCAATATCAATTTGAGAATCATCACAATACACTATATAAGAGCCTGACGCTGAAGGCAAAACTAGAACTGGAGCTTTGGCCAAGGCAGTCTTGAGCTTCTAAAAGCTCTCATCACACTCATCTGACCACCTGAATGGTGCACCTTTCTGGGTAAGTTTGATCAAAGGCGCTGTAATAGACGAGAAACCCCCCACAAAAAGCAACGATAATATCCGGCCAAGTCGAGGAAGCTCCGAATCTCAATAGCTAAAGAAGGTCTGGGCCAAATCTGAACCACTTCTATCTTCTTTAGATCTACCTTAATCCCCTCACTGGACACCATGTGCCCCAATAACGCCACCAAACTAAGCCAAAACTCACACTTGGAGAACTTGGCATAAAGATTCCACTCTCTCAACCATTATAGTACAATCCTCAAATGTTAGGCATGCTTCTCCTAGCTATGTGAGTAAACCAGGATATCATCAATGAATACTATGACAAACAAATCAAGATATAGCTGAAATATAGTATTCATCAGATGCATGAATGTTGATGGGACGTTGGTTAGTCCAAAAGACATCACAAGGAACTCATAGTGACCATAGCGGGTCCTAAATGCCATCTTCAGAATATCCGAGTCCCGAATCTTCAACTGGAGACCTTAAATCAATCTTAGAGAATATACTTGCTCCCTGAAGCTAGTCGAATAGATCATCAATGCGCGGCAAAGGATACTTTTTCTTGATTGTAACATTGTTCAACTGCCTATAGTCGATGCACCTCCGTATAGTACTATCCTTCTTCTTCACAAATAGAACTGGTGCACCCCAAGGTGACACACTAGGCCTAATAAATCCCTTATCAAGAAGCTCGTGAATATGTTCTTTCAACTCCTTCAACTATGCTGGTGCCATACGATAAGGGGGAATAGAAATGGGCTGAGTGTCCGACACCAAGTTAATACCAAAGTCAATATCTCTATGGGGTGGCATTCCCGACATATCTGCAGGAAACACATCCGAAAATTCTCTCACTACCGTAGCAGAATCAGTAGAAGGAGTATCAGAACCAACATCCCTCACAAAGGCCAAATATGACAGACACCCCTTCCCAATTATCCGTTGGGCCTTCAAATATAAAATCACCCTACTGGGAATATAATCTAGAGAACCTCGCCACTCGATCCCCGGCAACCCCAGCATCGCCAATGTCACGATCTTAGCGTGAAAATCCAGAATAGCACAACATGGAGACAACTAGTCCATACATAAAATCATATTGAAATCAATCATACTAAGTAATAAAAGATCAAATCCAGTCTCTAATCCTCCAATAGTCACCACACATGACTGGTACACACGATTAACAATAACTGTATCGCCAATCGACGTAGACACATGAACAGGTAAAACTAAAGGCTCACGGGGCATATCAAAATAACAAGTAAAATAGGATGAAGCATAGGAATAAGTAGAACCAGGGTCAAATAATGTTGAAGCATCTCCATGGCACACTGAAAGAATACATATGGTCAATACATCTGAAGCAACGGCCATTAAATCGAGCCTGACTGCCACCTGATCAGCCTCCCTCTCAAGGGCGACCTTTAGCTGCCTAAGACCCACCCCAAGCTGGCTGGGCGGGTGGTAAAGTAACTGGTACAGAAATTATAGCCTGACCCATCTGCTAAACTAGACCTCTCGAGCAATAAGGACATTGTCTCCACCCATGTCCAAACTCCCCGCACTCGAAGCAACTCCCTGGTGGTGGTGGTGGTGGGGACTAAATCGGGCCCCGAGTACCAGAATAACTGCTAGAAGGACCTGGCATAGATGTACACTGAACTGATGGAGCAAGGGATGAACTCTGAGCTGGGAGAGCACTAAGAGATGACTGACCCGGACGAGCACTGTATGAACTATGGCTAGCTGATGCACCACGATGAACTGCACGAGCCATTTGAACGAGTCTATAAAGGCAACCCCTGCTGTGGTAGGACTGACCCCATAAGAAACACCACTGAAACCAGTCGAACCACGAGGCCTTTTGACCTACCTCTCCTCACACTCCTAAATAAGGACCAACTCTCGTCACCGAGCAATATCAACCACCTCGTCGGACCTAGCACCCGATGTATTCTCCCAAGTCATAACAAATTGTTACTGATAACTGATGCCATCATTGAACCTCCTAATCCTCTCCATTTTTAGTGGGAACCAACCAAACTGCGTGATGAGCTAACTCTGAAAACCTCATCTCATACTGCATCACAAATATGCCCTTCTGGCGTAGCTGATCAAACTGCCTACGCAACTCCTCCCTGTAGGTCAGTGGCACAAACTTCTCCAAGAAGAGAACGGAGAACTCATGCCATGAAAGTGGTTCTGCACCGACTGGCCTACTCCTCTCATAAGCCTCCCACCATTTGAAGGCTTCCCCAGTCAGCTGAAAAGTAGTAAAGGAGACTCTATTAGTCTCCAGAATACCCATTGTACGAAGAATCCGCTGGAACCTATCCAAAAAGTCCTGAGCATCCTCTAACTCAGCCCCATTGAATGATGAAGGATTGAGCCTCTCAAATCTCTCTAGTCCTTTCTGCTCCTCATCACTCATAACGGGACCCACCTGGGCCTGAGCAACTACAACTGGCTGGGCTGGTAATACTCCCGGTGTCTATGGTTACTGCACTAACCACTTTGGAGTATGGGCGGCGGGAGTCTGAGTAACTCCCCCGGCCTTAGAAGTGGCTGGTGCGGTTTGAACAGAAACCGCTGAGCAAGGCTAGTGCAAACAGTCAATATCTGGGCAAAAGCCTCCTGAAGGCTTGGAATCACCATAGGCATAACTGGTGTTTGAGCTGGTCCCACTGGCTCAACCACATCTGGAACCTGCTCCTGAGCTGGAGCACCTGGTGGGTGTACAAGTGTTGTTCTAGCTGTTGTACGAGCTGCACCTCGGCCTCACCCGCAACCTCGTCCTCTCGTTGAACTAGCTGGAGGTACTGGTGGTCGTCTGCCCGGTCTAGTAGAACGTGTGCTCACAATCTGTGAGAGAATATGATAACATAAGTTTAATTTCCGGATTCAACAAATTTTCATGACAAGAATACAAGAAAGTGAAGTTTTCTTAATGATTTGGCAGCCTCTCGAAGATAAGTACAGACGTCTCTGTATCGATCTGCAAGCTCTACTAAACCTGCTCATGACTCATGAAACCTATATAACCTGGGCTCTAATATCAACTTGTCACGACCCAAATTTCACATGTCGTGATAGCGCCTATCTCAATACTAGGAAAGCCAACATTCAAAATAAACCACACATTTTGAAAATGAAAACATAATAAATTAAGCTTAAGAGTAAAATCTTGTAAAATAGTTGATATGAAAAAAAATACCACGACTCCTTACACAACCCGCCAAAATTTGGGTGTCACTAAGTACATGATCATCTATATAATAACATAATCTGAAACATTGTCTAGAAGAGTGGAATAGTACAAATAGAACCAAATGATAAAGGAGGAGATTCAAGGACTGCGCACGCTCAAAGAAGCTACCTCGAGGATCTCCGAACTGATAAAAAGCTCGCAACCACCATACACCAAAGTACCTGGATCTGCACACGAAGTGCAGAGTGTAGTATGAGTACAACCAACCAATGTACCCAATAAGTAACAAAACCAACATTTGGGTTGAAAGCAGTGACGAGCTTAATATAGGTGTTTAACGGGCGGGATGTTCCGAGTTGGACACGAAAAAAAGCAGCTCGTCCGATTATCGTTTCGGGCTGGTTAGTGGGTTGGGTTTATGGGTTGTTAGTGGGCTGGGTCTTTGCAGGTTTTTTTGGGCTCGTCCGGGTTCAGACTTAACTGGTCCAGACCGGGCCGGGCTAATTTTTTTTTAAAATATATTTTAGTTTTCTTATTCAATGTTATTGATACTTAAGTGTTTGCAAATTTTTAATGCTTAGAATTAAACTTAAACTTTGAAGTTTAAAGTTTTAAATTTGAAATTTGAAATTAAAAATTTTAAAATTAAAATTTGAAAGTAAGTGGCTAAAAAAAATTATTTAATAAGACCAATCGGTAGTATGTAAGGATCAAACTCCGAAAGCTTTTATTTTATATTTTCATTGAATAATAAATAATACTTCAATTTAATTTACAAGTTCTATTTTAATTTTTTTAATTTTTGAACTTGCAAGAAAATACCAAGACTCATTACACAACCCCCCCCCCCCC
>MU780094.1:24156-37702 GCA_026770625.1 Nicotiana glauca | reverse complement strand
GTTTCCACACAAAAATTATTTTTGCATATATTTTTGGAATAATTTGCTTGGGGCAAAAATCACGTGCTCACACCTGCTAATAAGGAATGTTCATCTCCAACTCTCGAGCCATGCTAGATCTGATGGGTGGAATGAGACCCTCAATGAACCGGCAAACTCTCTCACGAACAGTAGCAACCAACGCTGGTGCATGCCTAGCCAATCTAGTATAACGAATAGCATACTCCGAATAAGTCATAGCACCCTAGCACAAATGCTCAAACTCTGCGCGCCATGCATCCCTGAGACTCTGAGGGACAAACTCTCTCATAAACATATCTGAGAACTTGGTCCATGTCAGTGAAGCAGCCTCGACTGGACTGTCTATCTCATAAGTGCGCCACCAATCATAGGCGGCTCCCCGAAACTGGAAGGCAGTAAAGGAAACCTCGCCGGACTCTGCTATACCCATAGTGCGAAGAATACGGTGGCACTCCTCTAGAAATCCCAAGGCATCGTCTGATACTAATCCACTAAATACCAGAGGATCATACTTCTTGAACCTCTCAAGCCTTCACTGCTCGTCCTCTAAAGTAGCTGACCTGTCCTCGGGATGAACTGGCACTACAGGTGGTACAGGAATGACCTCCGGAACTTGCTCACCCGGCACTTGCTGTTCAGGAGTGCGGGCGACGGAAATCTGTGCTCCTCCCCCGGCCTGGGATGTGGCTACAATTAGGGGAAGCAACCCTGTCTGAGCCAACATGGTGTACATGCTCATAAACTGTGTCAAAGTCTCCTGAAGGGCTGGAGTAGTAGTAAGTGTAGGCGTGGCCGGTGTCTAAACTATGGTTGGACCTGCGGCGGTACCTCAGGTGCTCTGGCTACACCACGTGCGCATCCACGACCTCTACCCTAGCCCCGGCCTTTGACGGCTACAGGAGGGGGCGCGGGTGCCTGATCATCTCGAGTAGCACATCACCATCTGTGAGAGAATAGAAAGGCAGAAATTTAGAATTGGTGTCAAAAAAATATCGCACGACAAGGAAATCAAATGAAGTGAAGATTTTTCCTAAACAGTTACATAGCCTTTCGTAGATAATTACAGACGTCTCCATATCGATCAGCGAGACTCTAATAAACCAGCCTGTGTTCCGTGACTCCTATGGACATATAGCTCTGATACTAGTCCGTGAACATGTCGCGATGGAACCTAGTCACTACGACTAGGTAAGCCTAATAGTGCGGAAACAAACTAACTTGCGGAAGTAAATAACTTAAAATTATACCGTTAAGAGAAAATTGTATATAAGTGCCACTTGGCATAATACCCATATCATGGAAATCCAAAACAACTCGCAAAACCTGGAAACTCACAGGAAACACATGCTAATAGAAATATAATACACTACTCTAACTCCAGAATGTCTACACAACCGAAAGAAAGGAAAATCATATACTAAAGCTGGAATAAGATAGAGACTTCTGGTCTGCGGACGTGGCAGATGTACCTCAAAGTCTCTGCTAGATCTCTCGGCCGCGAGGATAGTATGCCTCGGTAGAGGTATCTAGATCTGCACATGAAAAACATGCACAGAAGGGGCATGAGTACACCACAACGGTACTCAGTAAGTGCCAAGTCTAATCTCGGTTGGGTAGTGACGAGGATGGTCAGGGCCCTACTGAGATAAAATATAATAATAAAGTCTACAACAATATGAAATAAGCACAAATAATGAAATACATCTATGAAGCAAGTCAGGTTATAAGAACAACAATTAACACACAGAGAATACGATAATACCGAGTAAAACAGCTCAATATCAGTACCAATAGTGAGGATCTCCCAGGATACCGTCCTGTAATCTATTTTATCAATCTGTCCGAGGAGCTCCCGGGATACCGTCCCGTAGTCCATCACATGAATATATTCGAAGGATCTCCCGGGATACTATCCCGTATTCCAACTATCAATGTGTAGGGGGATCTACCGGGAATCTAACCTGTAGTCCCAAAGTAAACAAACAAGGGTAGAGCTACCGGAATCCCAGATTCGTAGTCCCAATATGAATGCGCAACCACAATCGAAAAATATTCAGAAATGAAGTACAGCAATACAAAGCAACCGATAGTCCTAGCCTAATATACTCCACGTAGTGAAATTAAGGCAAATTAAGCAAATAGGCAATTTGGTTCAACTGAGCATGCTTTTCTAGACTAGCTTAGGTTATAATGATAGGTAGAATAAAGCAAATACGAAAGAAACTCAGTTCAAATATTTTAAGTAAAAATTTGGATTTTCAACAATTAGCTAAAGTACGTGCTCGTCACCTCACGTACAAGGCATTCAATTACCAAATATCACATCCTAAGGGGAAAGGTCCCCCACACAAGGTTAGACAAGCCACTTACCTCGAACCGACTCAAATTCAACTAGAAACCACGCCTTTGCCACGAGTATTCTACTCCAAATGGCTTACATCTATTCAATTCAATTACATTTCGTAAATAACATGTCAAGAAACTGATTCTACTATTAAATTATAAGATAATACGCGAATTTATGTGAAAAGACCAAAATGCCCCTCGGTCCCACGTCTCTGAATCGGATAATTTTTTTACATTTTCAGAACCCCCGTACTCTCACGAGTCTAACCATATAAGAATCTCTCAAATCAGAGGTCAAATACCTACTCAAAACTTAACAATTTGGTCTATGAAGTTTGACTGATTTTTCATACAAAAATCCAAAAATAAGGAGGAATTCATGATTAGATTAGTAGGTATTAAGCATAAGACAACAGAGAATCGTTACCCAATTGTTGCTCGCAAAAATCCTTCGAAATCCCTCCCAAAACCGAGCTCCCAAGCTTGTATTTTGATGGAAATGGCTAACCCTCGGTTATGGGATGTTTTTATTTTGCCCAGACATTTAATGCATCGCGAACGCGGGAGTACCCTCGCGTTCGCGAAGAAGAAAATAGGAGCTGCCAAAAATGCCCTTCGCGATCGCGAGGGGCTGAATGCGAACGTGAAGGCCTGGAAATCACGGAGCTACGCGAACGTGATAGCTGGAGCACGAAAGCGATGAAGAAACTGGGTAAGCTTGGCGAACGCGGGAGGACAGGTCGCGAACGCGAAGGGTAATTGGTCCTCCCCCCAGGATTACACTACGCGAACGTGAGGGGTCATACGCGAACGTGTAGAAGGGGCAGCCAGAGCTAAGTGAACGTGAGGGTAGTGTCGCGAATGCGAAGAGAAAAATTCCAGCTGGTCAAGACAAGCCTTCGCGAACGCGAAGGACATCTCGCGAACGCGATGAAAGCATACCAGAAGCAGCAACAGCAATTCAAAAATAGGAGGAAATGACCTGTTGAGGATCCGAAACATATCCGAGGCACCCGGGACCTCAACCAAACCTACAGACATATCCCACAACCTCATTCAAACTTGTACCTATCCTTATACCACCTAAAACAATGCCAGAAACCCGAATTAACCAATGATTTAAGCCTAAGAACTTCAAATTTTATCAAAACTGGCTTTCGATCAAAAACCTAACCAAACCTCGTCCGAATGACTTGAAATTTTTCACACATATCCCAAATGACATGACGGAGCTACTACAAATTCCAGAATTCCATTCTGGCCCTCGGATCAAAATCTCACTATCAGACCGAAAACTTCAAAAGTTCAAACTTCGGCATTTCAAGCCTAAATTAGCTACGGACTTCCAAAATACATTCCGAACATGCTCCCAATCCCAAAATCACCTAACGAAGCTAACAGAACCATCGAATTTCTATTCCGAGGACGTATTCATACTGTTCTGACTACGGACCACTTTCCAACACTTAAGCTCTCATTTAGAAACTCTCCGAAACCCAACACTGAATATCCCGGTAAACCAAAATAGTAGAAATGGACTTAGGGGAAGCAGTTAATAGGGGATCAGGGTATTAATTCTCAAGACGACCAGCTGGGTCATCACAGGAATATTGCTAACAACTAGCACAATGGATGCAGCAGGTATTGTAGATTCATTGTTAAAAATATTATTGAAAATTTGTTTTTGGTATGCTATTTTTGTATTATCAAGTTTTATTACAGAAATTGTTTTTCTTTTTGCCACCTGTGTGATAGGTAGCATATTACTACTGGCATACGTTGTTGTTGATTCAGAAAATGATGCATCATAGAATTGGTTTTTTGAGAAATTCAAACATGCGCATGGTGAAAAACAAAATATGTGTGTTTTTTCGGACGGAAATAAGAGTATTTTGAAGGCAACATCTACTGTTTATACCGACATGCAACATTATGCTTGCATGTGGCATATTTGAATAAACGTAAGGTCAAAGTTCAAGAAGGGCCATCTAAAGTTAAGTGAATTGTACTTTGCCACGACACGATCATACACAATTGATGAATTTAGTGAAAGAATGTCAAATATTGAAGAGATCGACATGCGTGTTAAATCATACCTATATGATATTGGCTATCACAGATGGTCTCGGATACATGCTACGGTGAACAGAATGTAGACGATGACATCAAATATTGTAGAGTCATTGAATGCGGTAACAAAAGATGTAAGAGAGTTACCCATGGTAGAACTATTAGAGTACATGAGGACTCTTCTTGAAAGTTGGAATAATGAAAAGTTATCAAAAGTAAAGGGTACATTCGCATACCTCGGGAAAATAATTAACAAAGAGTGGGAGGACAACATGACATTATCATAGAATATGAGAGTAAACTATATCCAGTAACATCAAATTAACGATTCCATCAAACTAAATATATACTGCTAATTGTAGATAACTTGTTGTAAAATTGTAGTTATTTTGTACGTGTTGCTGAAATTTATTGTGTGTTTGTAATGAAAATGCTGGTGAGAGCTTTCACAGAACACATCGATACATTGATAGACGGTGTGAAGCGCTTTATTGTTTGCCTTAAAAATAAAAGATGTAGTTGTGGATAATTCCAACTCGACGAACTTCTTTGTCCACATACTTTGGCGGCCTTAAGGCGTAGGGATGAGTCTTATGAAAACTATTGTTCTCCTTATTACATGAGGGAGAGTCTTTTGAAGACTTATGAAATACTAGTAGACCCGTTGCCTGACAAAAGCAAATGAAATGTGCCACAACATGTAGCCGAAAAAGTTATAAAGCCACCAACTAGGAAAAGATATCCAGGAAGACCTCAGAAACAAAGATACAAACCATATGATGAAGTAAAAGCAAAGAAGTACAAGGTTTCGTGTGGAAACTGCGGGTTAGAAGGTTGTAAGAATGCTCCCAAAACGAAATAAAAATTGATAAAGTAACTACAATTTTTTGATAGATTGTGTTGAGGTGTTCTGGAGAATTATAGTTGAGTTGTAATTGTGTTGATAAATTGAATATAATTGTCTCCTATAATGAAATATTTTCAACTCTTAATGCAATTAGTTTGTAGTTATTTTGTCCAACTACATTTCTTCAGCCAAATAGCCTTAGGGTTGATTCATCACAGCTACATTAAGATAATGAGAACGACATTCCCAGTTTTCACAAACTCACATATAAGATCAGCAGGTGTTGCATCACTCTTAGAAAGACTAACCAGATAAGGAACATCTGCAAATCTGGACCCTAGGACATCAATATCTCCCCAACCCACTACCTTAATACATAATGACACCTCATAGTTTTAGTTAAGTTGTAAAGAAATTATATGCTAAAAATAATGAAACAAAAGGTAACAACACAAAACAAAAGTAGTAAAATCAAGTACTAACAACTTTGAACCAAAAAAGGCTCTCCATAGTGTTTTCTATTCTAAGTAGCAGTTTCCTCGACAAAATAACAAAACAAAAGATAAAAAAATTGTACCACAAGTCTGCTACAAATAAGTTTCAACTGACTTGTTCTTAGTTAACAATTTGTCTATAACTTTACTACGAACCAGCTACACTAAACAATTTAACTACAACTTTTCTACATAAAAGGGAAACTAATTCTTCTTCTTCTTCTTCCAGAATTGTGTTCTCTCGTTCACAGCTGGTGCACCTTTTTTTCTTGCTAATCTGCCAGTCACCTCACTCTCACTAGTTGCACCGATCTCTTGCTTTTTCATAGCATAATCCCAAAGTAGCAATCCATAGCGTCTATGGTATTGATCAATATCAGAAAGGTCTTCCTTTGAAATCGATAGCTCTCCGGTGCTGACATATTCAACAAATGCCGCAAGGTATACACCACAGTCGCTGCAAAAAAAATTAGAGAAAAAGATTTATCATTCAATATAAAATAAAATATGTTAAATAAATACAAGGAAAACACAGTTTTTTCTTACACTAAACCCTTTTTTTGATGGGTATCTCACCGACCAACCACTGAACGTCAAGAGGGTCAGTAACACCTTCTTCAATGTATGCATTTGTGTTCTTATAATTGATGTCTAAACGCTTTCCATACAAGCCGATGCATGACAAGTATAGGGGGATCTTAACAACAAACTTGTTGACAACGGTTTCAACAAGGTTGTGATTGTGTGAAGATACCATAGAATCATAAACATATAGAATCTTATCGGTAATGTCAAAAATAGCCAACAATTAATAAAAGTTTTCCACAATGTTTATGGGCATAGTGACAAAATCAACTTGATCCCATGCAATATTTGCGAGTAGCATGTACCCCAATATGTATTCTGATATGACGTCTTGGGGTTTGACAACAACAAGCTTCTTATCGGCAGGAGCATTAATGTACTTTTGACAAAATTTATTCAATTCTAGTCTTGAACATACAGTCGGTGGTTGTAAACCGTGTTTTGTTTTATGGACCTTGCTTTCCTCTCTTCCTCAAATAGTATAAAATAATATCAATGTGTTGCAAAATAAAAAATAGAGTTTATTATTTCACACTGCTCCATATAAATTTACAATTTTTAAACAAAAAAACTATAAAATTCTTATATAATAGAATACTACAGCTAATCATTAAATTCTGTCAGGGTATGTATTTACCGTATCGTTGAGGACTTGTCCGGGATGTGCCAAAGTATAAAATCACTATTTTTTATCAACTTTCTCCACTCCAAGTATGAGCACGTGATTTTTGCCCTATATGAATTATTCCCAAAAATTCAAACAAAATGATTTCTTTCATTATTTTGCAATTTTGTGAATTTTTGTGTTATTTTCTGTTAATTCTTTGCATTTTATTTGTGAATTTTAATTCATATAAAAAATACGTTTGGCGTGTGCACTTAAGGTTTAATTTTACATTTTATGATTAACTAGAAATTAATTGTTTCATAAAAGAAAAAATCAAAAGTATAGTGTAGTTTGCACTTTTAATTTCGATTTTGATTTTTGAGTAATTTTGGGTTAATTTGTTGTGCTAATTGTCATTTTGGGGATTAATTAGTTTTCTTTTTGATTTTAGGAATTAATTTAGATTTTTGTTGGTGCCAAATTAAAAGAAATTAAAACAAAAAATAAGAAAAAGAAAAGAAAACAAAAGAAGCAAATATAAAGACTTAAAAAGGTTGAATTTGGACCATTCAATCCAAATGACCCTAAAATCGGACCAAGTCACACCCAACCAGATCCGGCTCAAATACCCCAAACCCGGCCTGCCCTTTTTACTAACTGAACGTCGCCGTTTTAGAATCAACAGATCTGGACCGTCGAGGTTCATCAATCCAACGGTCCTGAAGTGGGGTCTCATTAACATAAAACGGTCTGAATCCCATACCCCCCCCCCTCCTGTCTCATCTCTCTCATAACCATCAGACACTATAACCTAACGCCGCCGGCCGAAAATCATCGCCGGCGGCGGCAAGTCTACAAACAACCTAAAATTTACACCATGGATTCCCCATGACCTCCTCTTTCAAAACCCCAAACTTTCATGGCTCGAATCACACCCAATCTTCTCGAATATTCGAGTTTGTTGCCGCCACCTCCACCACCCATGGCGGCGCCATCCCAAATCATCACCAAATTTACACCATGGGTTCACCTCCCCCCCCCCTACATCAAGAATCTACACCCCTTTTACTTCAAGTGTCCCTCAAACTGCTCGAATCTTGGATCAAGTCCCGGTCCAAAATCCTTAAATTCCCAAACCCTGATAAATTCACAATTACGTGTTATCCTCACCTCCCTCATTCCCAATCCGTTATTAGTATACCTCAAGTCTCACCCAGGGTCATCGAAGTTCAAGTTCAGAAGCGGTAGAACCTTAGAATTTCACAAGTAAGCTTCTATGTTTTTGACTGCCTTCTCTTCACGATAGCTTGTATTGAGTTTTTATCAGTAACTGTTTGATCTCTTCTTTGTTGATTTGTTTTGTTCTAATAATCGATGACCTGAGTTTGTTTTGTTTATTTTGTCATAGTTATTGTTGATTAATCCATAGTCAGTGATTATAGGTTTTAGGTTTAAGTTTTCTTTTATTTTTGTTCCAATCATTAAGGTCCTTTCTCACTTGACTGGTTGTTCTTCATGATTAAGCAATTCTGTTTTACTCTTGGTTTAATTTGTGTTCCGTTTCAATTTTCAGTTAGTTTAATTCGATTTTGGTTATTGGTAATTAGATTGGTAATTAGACTATAGTCCTCGAATGATTGATTTATGTAGTGGATGAACTTAATTGGGACTAACAATTTGGTTGAATTTGATTTCTATTTTTGATTAATTGGTCATGGTTATTACCTTAACTTTAGGAGCTGTGTAGACTGAGTTGAATTTTAGTTCCATTGAATAATTAACTGTGATTATTAACTAAGGTGAAGGGTTGGGTGAATTTGGGTAAATTTCAGATTAGATAAAGGGTAAGGTAGGCATTTTAAACAAGGGAATCTTCTAATAACTGAACTACAAATTCCTAGAACCTTCTAGATAGGGGTACAATTAGAATTTCAGTAATTGTAGTGGGATAACTTGAGTAACAAGTCAGAAAATAGAGGGTTAAGTAGGAAAAACTAAAGTTTAAAAGAGGGACTAAAAGGAAAACAGAAAAGTAAGGGCTGCCCTCATTGATTCCTATAAAAGGGTATACTACTACCTTGTTTAACAAGTTTTTGAGCCCCAAAAATTTCCCCCAAAATAGTCTTAGTTTCCAGAAGCTAAATTTGAATTTCAGATTCAAACACTAGATCTGAAATTCTCTTTCTCATCTTAGAAAATCTCCAAAAAAGAATACATAAAAGCCACAAAAAATGCAAAAAAAAATTGTTAGATTGATCTTCCTTAGATCATTTTTCAACTTTTAGCTCTTAATCCAACTGGTTAGCTCATTTAGGATCAGAATTAGCTCGGATTTCTCTGTTTCTGTTATGTACTCGAAGGTTTAAAGCATCTAAAGGTGTTTGGGATTTATTCGAGTTGTTGCTGGGTGTTTTTGATTGCTAAAGGTGTTCTGTTTGGGAAGACAACTCTTATCTCGTTTGGGAATTGGGTTTTTGAGTTTGGAGAGTCACCACCTAATGATTATAATGCATTAGTACACTTTTAAAAGAATTAAAGATGCAGACTAAAGTTTTGGGTAAGGGCTTGAAATTATCTCGAGGGGAAGGTGTTAGGCACCCCTCAAGATCCACTAGTATGGTTCCCGGCCATGCTACAATTGTGACTTTAAATGCAAAACACGAATAAACGAGCAAGTATTCAAACATAAAAGGGGTTAAAAGAAGTGCCAAAATTCAGAAAGGAAATAGTTTTGTGATTGAAGAGATACGCAAGTAAGGGGAAGGGGTTAAACAATTGGTGCAATCAACTTGAAAGACGTATAAGAAATAGAAGTTGAAATAGCCTTTAAAAAATCTAAAGATTATTAAACTAATAAAGAGGGAGGGGGGTACTAGGTTTATATATTACATGGATCATTCGCACAAGTCTGGTACCCAATTATACACATAGTGTTATCGTGTAATCATCATCTCCATGTCTACCCTTCCCACCCCGTTTAAGGTATTAGAGCGCGGAATGGTATCGCTTACTTATTGCATGCTACTACCCGTTCCCAGCCTATTAGTCCCGGAGGCAAATGGACTACTAATCCTAAAGGAAAGGGGGCTTAGGGCTTTCAGAGGTTTTAAAGGATAAAATGCTAAGGCGTCAACCAAACCAAATAGTTGCGGACAGAAATGGGATACAAACAGGCAAGCAAGGCTCAAATATGCCTTCATAAATCATAAAAAATACAGAGTTTAGCATGTCTTTCACGTACTGATTTTGGTCTTATTTAAATAAAGCGATGAGCGGATTGGTTCAACGCATATTTTAGGCAAAAAGTCTACATTAGGCATACTCGAATGCAGTTGTTTGAAACTGATCTGATTAACTTAGGTGTTAATTAGAACTAGGCGTGACATATACTGATTTTTAGAAAACAGATGCACAAACTAACAGGGGTTACTAATTTTAACGGGACAATGCGAGTTTAACAGCTAGTATTGTCTCTATTTAGATTTGAAACTTCCTATAGACATGCTTTCTAGATGAATAATGATTTGCACACCCTTTAGACATTAACAACATCCTACGAGCATGGCTTCTACTTGCAGTTTTTATTGTTATTTATCTACAAATACTTTGTGTCACGACCCAAACCCGGTCGTGATAGTGCCCAACCATATAGCTAGGCAAGCCTGACCAATTATCACTCACGAACCCAACCTGATATCTCATTACAGACAATTTAAGGGAATTTAACAGTTAAAAATAATAAGCCAATGTTTATAATAAAAACAAGACGGAACAGACCAAAATATCCGACGAAACACTCCCAACAGAATCTGGGGTCACGAGTCTAGAGCATCTAAACAACGGAGTAACAAATATTCGAAAATACATAAGTCTAGAATACGAAAATAAAACTGAATAAAAGGGAGAAGTCGGGTCCTGCGCACGTCAGGCAGCTACCTCGACAACTCTGATAAAACTATAGAAGACAGCGACTGCTCAGCTAAGTCTCCGGAATACCTGAATCTGCACACATGGTGCAGGGAGTAAAGTGAGCACTTCCAACTCAGTGGTAATGGACATATATAATGACTGAAAGTAAGAAATCCTGAAATACCACAATGCAAAGCTGCAACTAACCACTTAGCACATTAAACGATGAAACAACAATAATCAACGATAGATAGACAAATAGATATCAATGCATGAATACAATGCAATGCACATGACCGCTGCGGCGTACAGCCCGATCCATTGGGTACCCGCGCTCACTGTGGGGGTTCAGACTCCGGACGGGCTCCTACAGCCCAAGCGCAATGACATAGTAGCATTCGCTGCGGCGCGCAGCCCGGTCCACAATTAGTCCAGTTATATATGCATGCAAGCCACACAACCACAATCAAGTTTACCATTTTCGGTTCCATTTAACAGGTATTATAGTTTAAGTGATTTAAAACCTTAGAAAATTGCTAATCATTCCTAGACAGTACTTAACTCAGGACTAATATCATGGAAACATGCTCACTTTCATGGCAACAGTGATAATAATAATCCCTAAGGGATCCAAATAGTTGGCACGCAGCCCAAATATGTTCATAACAATCCAAGTAGAATGTTTACCAGCAAATTCTTAGTCAATAACGCAGTGTAGACATCACTCGGACGGACTAAGCCATAGTCCCGTCCACAAACGACCCCGCACTCACCATAGAGTCCGTGTCTCGCATCAATACAGCGTCACAATGTGAGATACAGGGGTTTCAAACCCTCAGGTCATCATCTACATCAATTACTCACCTCAAGCCGGCCGTAGACTAGTCCGCAATGCCCTTTCCTCTTGAATAGACCTCCTCGCACATCGAATCTAGTCAAAACCACAATGAATACATTACTATATGCTAGAGAAACATAACCCAATCGAAATTACTCGAAAAATACTAAAAATCACGAAGTTGGCAAAACCCGAGCCCTGGGCCACTTCTCAAAAAATTCTAAAATTTGCATTGCTGGATTCCTCGTATCGCCACGAGTCTATACATATCAAATTTACAAAAATCGGAGTTCGTTTGCCCCTCCAAACTCACATTTAAACTCTCTTGAGTTTTCAAGCCCTAACCTCCATTCTTAACCTTTAAATCTTTGAAATTCAGTGATTAATCAATGTTTTTACACCAAAATAACATATTCCGAGGCTAATAGTTCTTACCTGATGAAGCTCCTTCGATTTCTCCTCAAAATCGCCCAAGAACAACCCTAGTCGAAGTCCTAAATATTTTCTCTTCTTTTTAAAATCGTGAACTACTATTCACAGAAATCCCTGGTCGATTTCCGCTTATGCGTTCCAATAACCGCACCTGTGGTCCCGCACATGCGACCATTTTACCGCTTATGTGGTCTCACTTAAAAGTTCGTGGGACCGCTTATGCGACTCAGCATTCGCTTTTGCGGTCCTCCATCGACCGCTTCTGCGGTATATTATCCGCTTATGCGGACCCGCTGAAGCGACCCCATTGTCCGCTTATGCGGAATTGCCTTGGGCCACGCCTGCCCGCTTAAGCGACCATCCCACCGCATCTGCGGAACCACTTCTGCGGCTCCTTTTCCGCAGATGCAGAAACACTAGAAGGCATAAGTTCAGACCTACAACATACTTCCAAAATTCCCGTTTAACCACCCGAAATCACACCGAGGCCCCCGGGACCTCAACCAAAAGCACCAACACATCCTATAACCTTATTCAAACTTGTTCCAATCCTCAAAACACGTCAAACAATGCTAAAACCAATAAATATATCGGATTCAAGCCTAGTTTTCATCAAAACTTCCGCAATGTGCATTCAATAAAAAATCCGACCAAACGATGTCCGAATGACCTGAAAATTTGCAGACATATCCAAAATCACCGAACAGAGCTACTGCAACTATCAGAATTCCATTCCGACCCTCAGATCAAAATCTCACCTACCCACCGGAATTCGCCAAAATTCAAACTTAGCCAATTCAAGCCTAATTCTACACCGGACCTCCAATTTCAATTTCGATTGCACTCCTAAGTCACAAATCATCCCCCGAAGCTAACCGAATCATCAGAATTCCCATCCGAGCCCTCTAACTAAATAGTTAACTTCTAGTTGACTTTTCCAAAACAAGCTTCCCTTTAAGAAACTAAGTGTCTCATTTCCAACTAAAACCAATCCAATCCTACCCGATTAACTCAATTACTGATATTGAAACATAGTGAAGCATAATATGAGGGAAACCGGGCAGTAACTCACGTGACGACAGGCCGGGTCGTCACATCCTCCCCAACTAAAACAAACGCTTATCCTCGAGCGAGTCAAAAAACATACCTGGAGTCTCAAATAAGTGAGGATATCTACTCCGCATCTCCTGCTCGGTATCCCAAGTGGCCTCCTCCACGGGCCGACCTCTCCACTGCACCTTCACCAAAGCTATGTCCTTTGATCTCAACTTTCGAACCTAACAACCCAAGATAGCCACTGGCTACACATCGTAGGTCAAGTCCTCATCCAACTGGATCGTGCTAAAGTCTAACACATGAGACGGGTCCCCAACATACTTCCGGAGCATAGAAACATG
>MU780094.1:0-17733 GCA_026770625.1 Nicotiana glauca | reverse complement strand
GACAGATAGACAAATAGATATCAATGCATGAATGCAATGCAATGCACATGACCGCTGCGGCGTACAGCCCGATCCATTGGGTACCCGCGCTCACTGTGGGGGTTCAGACTCCGGAGGGGATACTATAGCCCAAGCGTAATGACATAGTAGCATTCACTGCAGCGTGCAGCCCGGTCCATAATCAGTCCAGTTATATATGCATACAAGCCACACAGGCACAATCAAGTTTACCATTTTCGGTTCCATTTAACAGGTATTATAGTTTAAGTGATTTAAAACCTTAGAAGATTGCTAATCATTCCTAGACAGTACTTAACTCAGGACTGATATTATGGAAACATGCTCACTTTCATGGCAACAGTGATAATAATAATCCCTAAGGGATCCAAATAGTTGGCACGCAGCCCAAATATGTTCATAACAATCCAAGTAGAATGTTTACCAGAAAATTCTTAGTCAATAACGCAGTATAGACATCACTCGGATGGACTAAGCCATAGTCCCGTCCACAAACGACCCCGCACTCATCGTAGAGTACGTGTCTCGCCTCAATACAGCGTCACAATGCGAGATACCGGGGTTTCAAACCCTCAGGTCATCATCTACATCTATTACTCACCTCAAGCCAGTCGTAGACTAGTCCGCAATGCCCTTTCCTCTTGAATCGACCTCCTCGCGCATCAAATCTAGTCAAAACCACAACGAATACATTACTATATGCTAAAGAAACATAACCCAATCGAAATAACTCGAAAAATGCTAAAAATCACGAAGTTGGCAAAACCCGAGCCCCGGGCCCACTTCTCAAAAAATTCCGAAATTTACATCTCTGGATTCTTCGTCCCGCCACGAGTCTATGCATATCAAATTTACAAAAATCGGAGTTCGTTTGCCCCTCCAAACTCACAGTTAAACTCTCTTGAGTTTTCAAGCCCTCACCTCCATTTTTAACCTTTAAATCCTTGAAATTTAGTGATTAATCAATGTTTTTCCACCAAAATAACATATTCCGAGGCTAATAGTTCTTACCTGATGAAGCTCCTTCGATTTCTCCTCAAAATCGCCCAAGAACAACCCTAGTCGAAGTCCTATATATTTTCTCTTCTTTTTAAAATCGTGAACTACTGTTCACAGAAATCCCTGGTCGATTTCCGCTTATGCGGTCCAATAAACGCACCTGCGGTCCCGCACATGTGACCATTTGACCGCTTATGCGATCTCACTTAAAAATCCATGGGACCGCTTATGCGACTCAGCATCCGCTTTTGGGGGTCCTCCATCGACCTCTTCTGCGGTATATTATCCGCTTATGCGGACCCGCTGAAGCGACCCCCTTGTCCGCTTATGCGGAATTGCCCTGGCCACGCCTGCCCGCTTAAGCGACCATCCCGTCGCATCTGCGAAACCGCTTCTGCGGCTCCTTTTCCACAGATGTGGAAACACCAGAAGGCAGAAGTTCAGACCTGCAACATATTTCCAAAGTTCCCGTTTAACCACCCAAAATCACACCGAGGCCCCCGGGACCTCAACCAAAAGCACCAAAACATCCTATAACCTTATTCAAACTTGTTCCAATCCTCAAAACACGTAAAACAACGCTAAAACCAATAAATACATTGGATTCAAGCCTAGTTTTCATCAAAACTTCCGCAATGTGCATTCAATCAAAAATCCGACCAAACGATGTCCGAATGACCTGAAAATTTGCAGACATATCCAAAATCACCTAACAGAGCTACTGCAACTCTCAAAAATTCCATTCCAACCCTCGGATCAAAATCTCACCTACCCACCGGAATGCGCCAAAATTCAAACTTAGCCAATTCAAACCTAATTCTACATCGGACCTCCAAATTCAATTTTGATTGCACTCCTAAGTCACAAATCATCCCTCGAAGCTAACCGAATCATCAGAATTCCCATCTGAGCCCTCTAACTAAATAGTCAACTTCCAGTTGACTTTTCCAAAACAAGCTTCCCTTTAAGAAACTAAGTGTCTCAATTCCAACTAAAACCAATCCAATCCTACCCGATTAACTCAATTACTGATATTGAAACATAGTGAAACACAATATGAGGGAAACAGGGTGGTAACTCACGTGACGACGGGACGGGTCGTCACACTTTGCCTAATGTCATTTGCAGAATGCAGCTGTTTGGTAGACCATGTTTTATATGAAATTGCAGAACAATTAGGAACTAACCTATATCCAGGACATCTATGCATGTTTGCAGGAATTAAAGATTAAACCTATGAGCATGATTTCTAGGCGTGAGTTTTGTAGAAGTTAAAGTTTAAAATCTATAGGCATGATTTCTAGGGCGGATATGCATAAGAAAGTTAAAAACCTATAGGCATGATTTCTAGGTGTGCTTGCAGAAATAACAGAAAGTTTAAACCTATAGGCAGGATCTTTAGGTGCGTTTGCAGAAATAAAGGAAAATTTAATCCTATAGGCAGGATCTCTACCCTTAGTGCAGAAAGTAAATCACCGTCCCTTTTTTTACTAAGTTCCCCGAGTTTATACAAGTTATTACAGCCCCAAAAGAAATAAACTGGAATTAAAAAAATACATCAGAAATCATCAGTTGCATTCGAGCTGCCTAATTCAGGCTTAATGCCTAAGAATATGAGATTGAGCCACTTCCGAGATCCAAATTTCCAAGCCTTCTCTTATCTAAGGTGTTTCAGAGATCCAAGAGATTTCAGGTACCCCAGGCAGTGCATACACCCAAGATGTTGAACATAAATTGAGTTATGCAGTGTGGAAGGGCTAGCCCTTATGTATCCAAGTTCAGAGGGAGCTCTAGGGTCCCAAGGCAAGGCTCACACAAGAGGGGCAGAACTTAAGTTCTAAGAGTTGAGTGTAAGTGCAATAGAAAAGGGTAGGGGACTACCCAGGCAGGTTGGTGGTCATGCCCAACCACGATATAGACTGGCACACCCCTGACCAAACCTATTATCAAGCTTTTAGGGAGTAAAGACCTACTGGAGGTCAAGCCATGGCCTGAACAATAATCAGAAGTACTGGCAGGCCAAGGCTAGTACTTAGCCTACACACAATGAGGGAATAGGAATGGGAAATTGACAAGATTAGGACCCCAAAGGGTCCAGTTCATTGCCATGGACAATGATTTCAGGCATTTCCATGTTTCTGAACTATAACTTAAAGCATACAAAGGGGATATGAGGGTTTGGGATTCATAAAGTATCAAATACATGACAAACAACTGACAAGATGCACCTGTAAATTAAACATTGAATTACAAGGGAAGGGAAACATGTTACAGCATGCTAGAAACAAATATTAACCAAGGAAGACATGAACAGAAGTAGGCAGTAATGAAACACATTGTTGTTGGGACATGTAAATTAACTGGGACATACCAGTAGAGAAGCAAAAAGTGCAGAAGAGAGTAGAGTAAACAAAGTCCACAGCAGCACAAGTAGCAGAAAGAAGGAGAGTTTTAAGTGAGAATGATTTTTTTAATTTTTTTTTGAACTCGAATTGCTTTTTCTTTTTTCTCCAAAGAGAAGGGAGGAAAGTATTTTTAGTTTTGAAAATGTGTAGACAAATAAGGTAACAAGTACAAGTCTAACACAAATATGGCGTGGGTACAAATCAGAATCAAATTAGTATAAGAGCCTGTTTGGCTTAGTTGATTTAGAGTAGCTGATAAGCATATGTGCGGAAAAGCACTTTTAACTGCTGAACCTGATTTAAAAAATAAGCAGTTACGTGTTTGGATAAAAGTGCTGAAATTAATAATAAGCAGCTAAAAAATTGGGTATACAAAGAGTTTTGTTTAAAAAGAAGTATTTTAGGGATAGAATAGTAAATATTTTGGTCAAACCTAAAGTGCTTATAAGCTGAAATTTGATAAGTTGGGGGAGACCAACTTATGGCTTTTGGCTTATTTTTGGCTTAAAAGCACTAACTTATAAGCACTTTTAATTTTACCAAACGCGTACATAAGCCAAAAAGTGCTTATAAGCAAGTTTGAACAGCTTATAAGCTTAGCCAAACACCCTCTAAGACTCCCATTTAATCAGGGGATTCTTATTCAAACGGATGCTAACAGGATCCAAATAAGGAAAGGGAGAATAGGCCTTGTAAACAGAAAGGTTGTTGCCATAAAAGAAGCAGTAAGGTAATATAATGGGCAATTAAGTCTAAGTACAGGGTTATATTTATTTTTGGAAAGGGTTTAGTAAGGCCAAATAAAGAAAAGGGATCAATTAACCCTTGACAGGCGAGTAAAAATCAGAATTTCATGAAAGGAAAAGTTTGAAATCAATTACGAGTCTGAAAATCAATTGAAATCAATTACGAGTCTGAAAATCAATCACATAAGGGACTCAGTATATAAATGAATGCACAAGTAATAATCATGTGAGGCCAATCTATGGCAAGAGAAAACAACATAAAGTAATAGCATAGAGCAAACATTCGAAACATGCTAGTCAGGTTCCAGTGTTAAACAATAGAGAAAAAGATCAGAAACATGCAAAAAGTTGAGTGAAAACCATACGATTTGCACAAACAATTCCAAAGAAATCAAATAGTCCCCAAAGAAACTAGGGCTTTCAAAATCAGTCGAGTTTAGAGGAGATAAGCAGATAAACACACAAACAGTCTCAAAACCTAAAATAAACCCTAAAAATTAGGGTTTTCACTTAAGCAGTAAATCAAACGAACACTAACATGCAGACTCAGAAACTCAAACAAATCTCAAAAATTAGGGTTTTCAATACCAACTAGTCCTAGAGATGCTAAGTAGATGACTTGAACAGACTCAGAAGCCCTAATTTAAAATCAAAGGGTTTTGAGAAAGAAAATTTTTGGAAACATATAGCATAGATCTAGCACAGATATAAATGAATAAATGAAAAAGAACCTTGAATAGGCTAGGGTTTCTGAGAACCCTAAAGGACGAGAAAGGCTTGGAAAATACAAGATCAGATCTGAGTCGTTAAGGTCGGAATCAGGCTCAGGAGGCTAAGATATGTCGGAACACGACCGGAGATGGCTGAAAACCTTGAATCGACGAAGGTCTAGGTGAAGATCCTCGAAGACTGGCCTCGAATCCTCAGGCATCAGGCATGTGAGAGCAGTAGGAGGTACGTATGGGACGTCCATGGCTAGGGCAGCCATGGATTCTAGGGGATTTGAGGTCGAAGAGGGGTAGGCAGCGATTGGGGTTTTGAGAGCGTTTGAGAGAAGAGAGGAATTAGAGGCGGCGTATCTGAGAGAATGGGGTAGGGTTTGGGGTTGTTTGCAATTCAAAAAGGAAGGGAGAGATCTGGGCCGTTGATCAAAATGATCAACGGCTCAGATTTTAAAGAACCGGGCGGGTTCGGGTAATTGGATCAGGGTCGGGTTGGCATGGTAGTTGGGCTGGGCAATTTGAGCTTTAATTTGAGGGTGAATTGAGGTGCAAAAATAGGCTACAATTGAAAGGTATTGAGGCTAAATCATAAATAGCCCATTTTCCCCTTTAATTTTTATAAAAATAGTAGTACAATTTTAAAAATCAAATTAAGAGTATTGGGTAAATAAATATTACATAAATATTAATTTAAAAATGTTGGGACTAATTTTATAAACATAAAATTTCATAAATTACAAGATAGGCTATAATTGCAACTATATGCAATTAACCTTTAAAAATACCAAATGAACTTGTAAAAATATGCGAAAATTATCTTAATTATATTTTGGTGTAAATGTAAAAATAAAATGAATTATTCACCAAAATGATAATTTTGGGAATAATTATTGGATTTTGTTGTATAAAAATAGGTAATAAGTTGGTTTTAAGAAATCATTAAAAAAATGCCAAAATTTTTTGGTGTGCTTATATATGCACCAATATGCTATTTTGGAAAGATTTGGATGTAAAAAAAATACTTAGGGAAAAATTGGGTATCAACAGCTGCCCCTCTTTACCCGGAAAGGATGAAAGAGTTGTCGGGTAAAGATATGATGGCCAATTTTGACCGGAAGCAGCGATTTGAAAAGAATTTGACCGAGCTCCAGTTTCTGAGCTGCCTACATATCCCTAGTTTTATAGGAATCAGGCCGAATGTAGTTCAGGAACCATTGACGGAACATGTCGATGGCGATTCAGAAGGACGGACACGATGTTTGGGGGAGGCAAGAGGTATTTTGAAGCTGATCGGCTGCGAGAACTGGAGCGGGATCGCTCCTGCTGATATGGTCATTGCTAACCAGTGTACCTACAAGTGAGCAATATAGGCGTATATCGTGCATAAACTTAAACGTGATGCAAGTTCCCATTGGACCATGAATGTTGTCTTTGGACGGTTAGGATGACATTCTCGGACCATGATGTCCTGGGCCATGAAGCGCAAAATTAAAGGATTTGCAGGCTATGAAATGATGTTATCGGGCTATGATAATGGTGCCTCCGAACCATGATGCCTTTGAATAATGATGTGCAGGATATAAAGTGGGGTCGTCGGGCCATGGCATGGTGTTCTCGGGTTGTGAGGATGATGCCTCCGAACGATGACGCCTTCGAATAGTTTGAAGATATTTCAGCCCATGAAATGCAAGATTTGGCGGTATTTCAGCCGATGCAAAAATGTAAATGGCGATATTTCAGCCAACAGAAATTTAAATAAAGCAGCGATATTTCAGCTGATGCAAAAAATATAAATGGCGATATTTCAGCCGACAGAAAAATAAAACAGGCGATGTTTCAGCCGATGCAAAAATGTAAATGGCGATATTTCAGCCGACAGAACTTTAAATAAAGCGGCGATGTTTTAGTCGACGTAAAAGTAAAATGGCGATATTTCAGCCAACAGAAAGTATAGGTATAGATGATGGTGGAGATTTAAATATGAACTAGTGATCTTTCAGCCGATGCAGAATTTAAATAAAGTTTGGCGATATTTCAGTCGATGCAAAAGAATGTAAATGGCGATATTTCAGCCCATTGCAGGACGTAAGTAAAAGGTGGCGATATTTCAGCCATGCAAGAGAAATAAAGTGGCGATATTTCAGCCATGCAAGAGAAATAAAGTGGCGATATTTCAGCCATGCAAATGGAGACAATGTTTAGTCTCGGAAGGCAGAAAGGTAGCCTCATGCAGATAATACAGGATGGAGACAACACTTAGTCTAAGAAGGCAGAAAGGTAGCCTTATGCAATACAGATGGAGACAACGCTTAGTCTCGGAAGGCAGAAAGGTGGCCTTATGCAATGCAGAAAATGCAGGTGGAGACAACGCTTAGTCTCGGAAGGCAGAAAAGTAGCCTTATGCAATGCAAGAAATGCAGATTGAGACAACGCTTAGTCTCGGAAGGCAAAAAAGTAGCCTTATGCAATACAGGAAATGCAGATGGAGACAACGCTTAGTCTCGGAAGGTAGCAAGGTAGCCTTATGCAATATAGAAAATGCAGATGGAGACAACGCTTAGTCTTGGAAGGTAGAAAAGTAGCCTTATGCAATGCAGGAAATGCAGATGGAGACAACGCTTAGTCTCGGAAGGCAGAAAGGTAGCCTTATACAATGCAGGAAATGCAGATGGAGACAACACTTAGTCTCGGAAGGCAGAAAAGCGGCCTTATGCAATGCAGCAAATGCAGATGGAGACAATGCTTAGTCTCGAAAGCCATAAAGGTAGCCTTATGCAATAAGATAAAAGCGAATAGTAAGAACAAAAAATTCTTAGCTGATAGCTAATCGTGATATTGCGGCTGCTGGGGCAATTGCGTGCGGATAGCAAATACGAATAGGCACGACGGTTCGATGTGGTTGCGTAATATGTTTGGTAACTTTGTTACTTGGGTACCTGCATCCAAAGAAAATCGTGAGTTTTATAAAAGGGAAAGGTTAGTTCATTCTTCCATGGCTCCCGTCGTCGTGCATCATTGGGGTAGCGTCGCTAAACAGCTGCTATCATGATTATACATGATTTAACAAATATAACGTAAGTAGAAAATAGTTTTGTTTAAATGAACCAACGACTGCAACGTGGTTCAAAGCATTGCAACCTTTCTTGCTCCGGAATTTTGAGGGTCCTCAAAATTCTGCCCCAGTTTACTAGGCTGGCACTTCTGATGGCTGCGCTGAATGACTAAAGAATCAACTTCGGAATTTTAAGGGTCCTCCTCAAAATTCTGCCCCAGTTTATTGAGGTGACCTCCCTGGTGATGAGTGGCTAAAGACTAACTTCGGAATTTTGAGGGTCCTCCTCAAAATTTTGCCCCAGTTCCAATAGTAAGGGGGAAATGAAAATTTTATTAAATCGTGACCGAACCCATAGGACTGCCTACGTATCCCCTCTTAAATGGGAATCAGGTCAAGCGTAGTTCAAATTACATCATAAAGCAATCATAGGTGATTACACATAATACCGTTTTACTGCATCTGAATTGATTGGCTTTGGCCAGACTTCTCCGTCCATCTCTGCAAGAATAAGGGCTCCTCCGGTTATAACCCGGTGAACCATGTACGGACCTTGCCAGTTGGGAGAGAATTTCCCCTTGGCTTCCTCTTGATGTGGGAATATTTTCTTCAACACCAGCTGCCCCGATGTAAACTTCCTTGGCTTAACTCTTTTGTTAAAGGCTTTGGACATTCTATTCTGATACAACTGACCGTGGCAAACTGCATTCATCCTCTTCCCATCTATAAGGGCTAACTTCTCGTAGCATCTTTTTACCCATTCTGCGTCGTCCAACTCTGCTTCTTGTATGATTCTCAAGGAAGGAATTTCTACCTCGACGGTAATGACTGCTTCTGTACCATAAACCAGTATGTAGGGAGTTGCTCCGGTCGATGTACGGACCGTGGTGCGGTATCCCAGTAGGTCAAATGATAACTTTTCATGCCATTGTTTGTGACTTTCGACCATCTTCCTTAGTATCTTCTTGATATTCTTGTTGGCTGCTTATACAGCTCCATTCATCTAAGGCCTGTAGGCTATAGAGTTCTTGTGTTTGATCTTAAATGCCTCACATATCGCCTTCATCAAGTCGCTATTGAGATTGGAACCATTATCAGTATCGGCAAACAATGCGATCCCGGACGAAATTTGTCACAACTTTCTTAGTCACTGCCCTGTATGATGTTGCTTCAACCCATTTGGTGAAATAATCAATTTCCACCAGGATAAACCTGTTCCCATTTGATGCGGCAGGCTCGATAGGTCCAATGAAATCCATCCCTCATGCGGCAAATGGCCACGGTAAGCTTGTTGTAGTGAGCTCGTTTGGAGGCACCCTTATCATGTCTGCATGTATCTGACAGCGATGGCATTTCCGAACGTACTGGATATAGTCTGTTTCCATAGTCATCCAAAAATACCCTGCTCTTAGTATCTTCTTTGCTAATACAAAACCATTCATGTGCGGCTCGCAGGTCCCTGCGTGCACTTCGTCCAATAGTCTAGAAGCTTCTTTTGCTTTGACACACCTCAGCAAACCCAAATCGGGAGTCCTTCTGTATAGGATTCCTCTACTGTGAAAGAAGTTGTTGGATAATCTCCAGAGCGTGTGCTTTTGAGCGGCGTTGGCAAGTTCTGGGTATTCTCCTGTTGTCATGTACTCCTTGATGTCGTGGAACCATGGTTTTCCGTCTGCTTCTTCCTCAACGTGAGCATAATAAGCTGGCTGATCATAAACCTTTATTGTGATGGGATCAATGAAATTCATGTCTAGATGCTGGATCATGGATGATAATGTGGCTAATGCATCAGCGAACTCATTCTGGACCCTAGGGACGTGCTGAAATTCTATCTTTGTGAATATTTGATGTAGGTAGGGAAGTATCTTAGAGTTTTTGGTGGCTCATTCTTCTCGAACTTGATGTATGAGCAGGTTTGAGTCCTCGATCACTAGTAACCTTTGAATGTTCATGTCAATGGCCATCTTGAGCCCTAGGATGCAAGCTTCGTATTCGGCCATATTATTTGTGCAAGGGAACCTGAGCTTGGCGGATATCGGGTAATGCTGGCCGGTCTTTGATACTAGGATGGCTCCTATGCCAACTCCTTTGAAATTTGCGGCCTCGTTGAAAAACAACCTCCAACCATCGTAGGATTCTGCAATATCTTCTCCTACAAATGACACTTCTTCATCAGGAAAATACGTTTTCAGGGGTTCGTATTTTTCCCCAATAGGGTTCTCGGCAAGGTGATCTGCTATGGCTTGCTTTCTAGTTCACATAAACAATGTCGAATTCACTCAACAAGATTTGCCACTTGACGAGCTTGCCAGTGGGCTTCTGAAAGATATATTTCAACGGGTCCATCCTGGATATGAGATAAGTAGTGTAGGCACAGAAATAATGCCTCAATTTCTGAGCTACCCAAGTCAGAGCACAACAGGTGCGCTCTAATAAGGAATATCGGGCCTCGTACAGGGTGAACTTCTTACTGAGATAGTAGATGGCTTGCTCCTTTCTCCCTGTTTCATCATGTTGTCCAGAACACAACCGAATACTCCATCCAAAACCGCAAGATAAAGTAATAGGGGCCTTCCTGGCTCGGGCAGAACCAATACTGGCGGCGTTGACAGGCATTCCTTGATTCTGTCGAAGGCTTTCTGACAATCGTCGGTCCATCTAGTAGCAGCGTCTTTCTTCGGCATTTTAAAGATGGGTTCACAAATGACTGTGGACTGGGCTATGAACCGGCTGATATAGTTGAGTCTTCCTAATAAACTCATCATGTCCTTCTTGTTCTTTGGCAGTGGCAATTATTGAATGGCTTTGACCTTTGACGGGTCCAATTCTATCCCTCGACGGCTCATGATGAAACCCAGTAGTTTTTCGGTAGGAACCCCGAATGCACACTTGGCAGGATTCAGTTTCAGATTATACCTTCTCAGCCTGTTGAAAAACTTCCTCAGATCTTCCATATGATCAGTGGCTTTCTTGGATTTGATGATGACGTCATCCACATATACCTCAATCTCCTTGTGTATCATGTCGTGAAAGATAGTAGTCATGGCTCTCATATAGGTGGCGCTAGCATTCTTCAACCCAAATGGCATCATTTTGTAACAATACATTCCACATGGCATGATGAAAGACATTTTCTCTATATCTTCCTCATATATCCATATATGATGATATCCGGCAAAGCAATCAACAAAAGACTACAGCTCATGCTTGGCACAGTTGTCGATAAGAATGTGTATGTTTGGCAAGGGGAAGTCATCTTTGGGATTGGCCCAATTGAGATCCCGGTAGTCGACACAGATTCTAACCCTCCCGTCCTTCTTTGGTACCGACACGATATTTGCTAGACATGTTGGATACTCTACCACTTTGAGAACCTTAGCTTTGACTTGATTAGTAACTTCTTCTTTGATTTTCAAACTCATGTCGGGCTTGAATTTTCTGAGCTTCTACTTTACCGGTGGACAGGCTGGATCTGTTGTCAACTTATGACTACAATTGCCGTGCTGAGACCGGTCATATCATCGTACGACCAGGCGAATATGTCCTCATATACTTTTAAGAATTCTGTATATTCTTTCTTCTCTGATGGCGACAAGTGAACGCTGATGTGAGTTTCTTTGACATTTTCCGTATCTCCAAAATTAATGACCTCTGTTTCTTCCAGGCTGGACTTAGGTCTATTTTCAAAATTCTCAATCTCTCTGACGACTTCTTCAGGCATCTCATCTTCTTCTGAGCCTATGTCCTTTTGTTTCGTTGTTTCGTTGCAAATCACAGTCGTTAGTCCATCGTCAAGATAAGTAATAGTAATGTTGTATAAAATAGAGTAAATGATAGAAAAATAATAAGCGAGATATATATGATAAACTGAAATGCTTTGATTAAATCTATAATTGTTTGAAACATCGGAGCTCTTTTCGAAATAAAAGACAATGCGGAAAGAAAAATCAACTAGTAAAGTAAGCTAAAAAGATGAGATGCATGGTGCTTTTGTTTAGCCTTGCTACCCCGAAGCCTTCCGGGCCCTGACGGTCCTAATTGACCAATTGCTGATGTAGTCCCCTCTATTCACAGCTTGTATGGAAGGGCCTTCCTCCCCTTCCTCCTCAAAAAGAACATAGCAGTCCATATCATCATCCTCCAGGAATAAATTCTTCATGGGTGCTAACGCTTCATCCTTTTTTGACCCATATATAGCATCTGCCGGTTGGAAGATTTGCTCCAGGCTAGGTATCGGAAACTCCAATGGATAGTAGGGGCCGCGCCATGGTGGCGACCAGTTCTGGAATTCCTCCCAGGTGTAGTTGTACCCTACACCAAAGGTAGTGCCATGCTTCTTTAGTTTGATGGGCTTAGTGACCCCCTGAAGATTTTTACCGAGTCCCTTTCCAGGCTCGTACCCACACCAATTTAGGATACTTTCGATCTTGTTATCCCACCAGTTATCCTTATCTACAGCGTTGACCCTTTCAATATGGTGGTATGTTTCTCTGCCTATTTTCCTTCTGCCTCCAATCATCGGGATGGTCTGGCGACTATATATAGGGTTACTACCATCACCATGAATGATCACTTCTTGGTGGTTCCATTCAAACTTTACCGCCTGATGCAGGGTCGATGCTGCAGCTCCAGCAGCGTGGATCCAGGGGCATCCCAACAGCAAGTTGTAGGATGTCGGGACGTCTATCACTTGGAAGTCGATGTCAAACCATGTTGGTCCCATTTGCAAGCATAGGCTGATTTCTCCAATAGTAGATCTCTCGGACCCATCGAAGGCTTTGACATTGATAGCCCCATCTTTGATCTCGTGCAGGCTTTTTCCCAAGGTTCTGAGAGTTATCAGCGGACAAATGTTGAGGCTCGATCCTCCACCAATCAGGACTATAGTGATGAAATAATCTTCACATTGCACGGTAATGTGCAGTGCCTTGTTGTGGCTCAAACCTTCGGGCAGCAACTCAACTTCGTGGAAGGTTATTTTATGGCTCTCCAGCACTTGCCCCACCATATTCGCCATTTCACCCCCAGTATATTGCAGCGCACATAGACTTTGCTCAGTATCTTCATCAGGGCATTCTTGTGAGTGTCTGAACTCTGCAGAAGATCCAGGATAGATATATGTGCTGGTGTTTTTTTCAATTGTTCAGTGACTGAGTATTCCTTAGCCTGTATCTTTCTCCAAAGATCATCGGGTCCTGTTTCAATAGGTCATCCTGGGGCGCTTACTGGACTCAGCTAGGTGCTCTGGAGTGTACACCCTTCCTGTTCTAGTCATTCCTTGTGCGACAATTGTTTCTCCTGTCTTGGTCTTTCCTTTCCTCCTGGCTTCGGCAGTGTAATCCCATGGTATGCCATTTGAGTGGGATGGTGTTATGTCAGTCATTGCCACGGGAATAGGCACCCTTGGTGGTAACCCAGCAACTTCAAAGGGTGCTGGTGCCTTTGGAACTCCAAATTAAACCTCGATTGGTCCGGGCGCCTTTGCAGAGGGAGGTGCTTCAAATTCGAGAGGTATAGACATATTTACTTCATCGTCCCTGGAGGGCTGATTCTGCACAACAATTGGATTAAGGGTAGCCGCTGGTTTCTTTGGTTCATCCCCTTCAGCAATCAAACCTATCGACCCTTTATGGTCCCAATCATCCTTGATCTTGATCATATGAATATCTCCACCTTTGTGGTCAGGCAGCGGGTTATTATGAACATTATGAACAGGCTCATTTGCTACAATAACCTTATTGTCGATCGCGGTCTGAATCTTGTCTTTCAACGAACGACACTCATCAAGGGTGTGTCCCTTCATACCGGAGTAATACGCACAGGTCTTGTTGGGGTTGACCCACTGGGAGGGATTTTCTGGAGCTTTGGCTGGGATAGGAGTGATGTAACTAGAAACTTTAAGTCTTTCATATAGCTTGTCAATTGGTTCAGCGATGGTTGTGTATTGTCTGGGAGGTTTGCGGTCAAAATTTGGTCTGGGTCTTGGAAAATTTTGACGGGTGGGTGGTGAATGGTAGTGAGAGGTTTGAGCGCTATAAGCTTGGTAAACAGGTGCTGGTTGAGAGTATCTGGATGAGGTGGGTTGGTATGTGAGAGGTGGAGAGGATTGGTAAACGGGAGGTAGATAAGAGGGTGCGGGTGCTTGGTAATTTGGGATGGGCTGATATGTAAGTGGAGGTGATGGATAAGTGTGGTATTTTGGTGGTGATTTGGCTCCCTGTGCGACCATCACGGTACTTACATCCTTCTTTTTGGACGTGCCACCAGTCTGCAAAGCCTTATTGGTGGCTTGCAGGGCTTCAAGATTTGTAACCATACCATTCTTAATGCCCTCTTCGATTCTTTCTCCAAGTTTGATGATATCAGAGAGCTTCTGACCCTCATTCAGCATCAACCTCTCATAATATTGGGGATCCTGAGCCCAAAAAAAATATATATTCATTTGCTCCTCTTCTAGGGCCGGCCTCACCTTCGCAGCTTCTGACCTCCAACGAGTGGCATACTCGTGGAATGTTTCGGTGGGATTCTTCTTCAAGTTCTATATATATAATACATTCGGTGCATTCTCTGTATTAAATCGGAATCTATCCATGAAATCCGATGCTATGCTCACCCAACTTGTCCATTTCTTAGGGTCCTGGCTGATGTACCAGGATAGTGCATCTCCTTTCAGGCTCCTGATGAAGAGCTTCATATGGATCTTTTCATCCCTTGCAACTCCAACAAGCTTATCGCAATATGTCCTCAGGTGGACTCCGGGATCTCCTGTTCCATCAAACATTTCGAACTTGGGAGGTTTGTACCCCTCCGAAAGTTCAACATCTGGATGAATGCATAGGTCTTCATAATTTAGCCCTTCAATACCTTTGTTACCTTCCATGCCCTGAACTCGGCTGGTTAACTTCTTGAGTTCTGCCGCTAAGTTCCTGATAAGGGAGTCCTTTTCATCAGACTCAGGTGCATTTGAGATTGATTGGGTGTAATGGGGTACAGTATCCACATAAATAGGAGTGTTATGGAGATGATCATTGGTGGTGTTCAGTGGCTCGGGAATGAGTAGTGGAGTGTTGTTGGGAGTGTGGCATGTGTTGGGGTGTTGGTTATGAGTGGGTTGTATTTGTGGTGGAGGTGTGGGATTCTGGGTGTCAACATCAGGAGCGGTGAGGGAAAATGATAGGTTTTCCAAATTCCGGACCTGATCCAGTTCTTCTCAAAATTTTAACAGCTTTTGCTCCAATTGCGTAGCAGTTTCCTTAGCAACTGGGTACCCTGAGGAATCTCAATCTCCTTTCTGGCACTTGTATCTCCCATTTTACCTTTGTTCTTGGTTTGAACAGGACTCGGAGGAGGAGGAGGTGGAGGGCCCTTGGATCTTGTGGAGTATGCTGATGGTGCCAAAATACACGAACTAACCTTTGGGGAGGGGAATAAAAAATAAAAGAAAAACAAAAGGTAACAAGTTAGTGCGGGTCATGAGGAAAATATTGCAGTATTTAAACACATTGTGCAGGAATATAAATCGCCTCCTAATTTTGGTGCCTCGTTGTGCCCGAGGTAGGCTTAGCGGCAAATAGTTTTGGAGAACTTATAATGCTAAATGCCTCATTTTATAGATAAAAATAAGACGAATCCAAAACGACACTAAATGACAGAAAGTAAATGTCACTAGTGGCCATTGGCCTTATTACATCATTAAGGCAAAATAAAGGACTCCTGACTACTTGGTCCCAGAAGGACCTTCCCCGGATTTGGCATCTTTGTCTCCCTCGAACATCTCCACCAACTCGCGTAGTCCTAGCAGTAAGTAGGGTCGGGCCAGATGTCCTCCTGCATTTCATTCAACGTTTTGGCAATCTTCGCTCCTTTTGATGAACTTTCCTTCCAGTTCTACTAGACCCCGCTCCAAATACCCTAGCCGGTTGTTGGCGCTGACAGCCATTTCTTTCCACTCCTCGATCAATTTCTGATGGTCTTCTTGTATTTCCCGATGCTCACTTTCACACTCTCGAATTCTCTTGCGCATTTGATTATACTTAACCTGTGCTTCAGCATGCTCGTCAATAATTCTGTGACCTCGAACAAATCCCGACTGACTCATGCCATTGTCTTCTAACCAACCCAAATAATGCGGCACACAACCGGCGTGGTACTTGTCTGGCTCAATGGATTCTTTCCCCAAAACGATTTTGCAATGCCAAAAATGCTGAGCTTGGCACCTGTGAGGGCTATCGTTGTCCTGAAAATTGGCCCTGAGGTTAATCGCTTTATCGGCCCTTGGTATGATTTGTTTTCTTCCAGCTTGCCTCATGGCTCGGAGAGGAATGTAAGGATAAGTCCCTCTCAAACCAATCAGTATGAGAAACGACGCATCTCGGGATCGAACAATGAATTCATCCGTGGGGAACCACTCAAACATCCATTGCACCTAGTCTTCTTTTAGATTTTCAAACAATTCTACCCATCCTCTGGTGTCCTCCGGCTGAGCGAACATTTTAGGCATATAATTCATATGCCTTGGCTGATGGAAGGCGATATGATCATCCCAATATCTGCGTAGGATCTCTTGTCGGTATTCCCCTTTCTGGAGGTGTTCCATGAGCCAAAGCTGAAGTAATAAGTTCCAACCCTCAAAGTGACTGCCTTGTTGTTGACATTTGTTCAAGGTGCGGTATATCTCGGCGACGATCATGGGCATTATACGGAAAGTTTGCCCACCAATCCCTTCCATCAGAGTTTTGGTTACCATGGCTAGTCTAGTGTGGATCCTAGCCTTCTTCATAGGGAACACGATCATCCCCAAAAAGCAAAACATGAAGACAAAGAACCTTCTATGGACATGCCCCAATGAGGTGATAGCAAATTCATCTGAGTAGGTGCGGTATGAATTGCTATGGCCGTATCTCTCGTATAGATAGTCAAATGGGATGTAGGAGTCTTTTAAACATGTTAATCCTGGGTTTTTCTTCAGTCCCATCATCTTAAGGAAGCCCCTTCCTTTGCGATTCTCGGGCATAAGCAAACCAGGAGTCTCCCAAGAAATTCCAGCTAAACCCCCTATTTCTTCAAGTAAAGGAGTCATTTCAAGGTCTCCAAAGCGGAACATAGACTTGTCACTATCCCAGAACAATGTCGCAGCCTCTGATCCTGTTGTTAGGCTGAATCTCTAAAAGAGAAGGCAGATTCCCTAAGTACTTGCGGACGAGCGTCTGATCACTAGAGTGGAAGTCGTTCCACCAGTTCAATAGCCTCGGATGAATGTTGGTTACCATGCCAAATCTGGGGATCTCGTGCCTCATTTTCTGCAAAACAGAGTGTTAGGCCCTTGCCCCCACCAGACTCGACTATTTAAACCAATAATTAGCATAGCAAGCACTTAAGCTCTCCAAATAAATGCACAGAACATGGAGGTGTCCGTTTGGGTTTCAAGGAAACCCGATGGACTTTGGACAAGGCTATCTTAATGAGTCATTATGTGGACAACATAACTAACTTGGCTAGGTTTGACAGTGATGCATGCACAATTTAAAAGGAATAAGGTTTCTATTGGGGTATTAGACAAGGTACCCTTGAGCGGACAACTCAAAAGGGAAAGGCACGGAACCGTCGACTGCACCGCTGATCGACTAGTTTTACCGCAAATATGCCTTTGCCAAATTTAGGGGGTGATAGTATTGGAAGCGCGCAACCACCCATTATAAGAGTTGCTATAGTATTTTTTTGGCACGAGTGGAATATGATGCTGAAAAATGCAATTTACAAGAATGAAACATATTGACATGTATTTTCACGTT
>MU780093.1:23829-47764 GCA_026770625.1 Nicotiana glauca | reverse complement strand
GAAGTTAAGCTCACCCATCATGCTCATTTAAAACTCGCTTCCCATTAGTTTTGCAAAGTCTTTGCTTAGCTTGTCAGTGGTGGCCCCAAAGATTATGTCATCAACATAGATTTGCACAACAAGAAGGTCCTTACCTTTTTCCCTTAAGAATAAAGTACTATCTATTTTACCTCTCTTGTAACCATGCTCCATTAGGAATTTTGACAATCTTTCATACCATGCTCTTGGTGCCTATTTGAGTCCATAGAGAGCCTTGTCCAGCTTGTACACATGCTCAGGACATTCTTTACTTTCAAACCCTAGGGGATGTCTCACAAATACTTCTTATTTTAAGTAGCCATTCAGGAAGGCACTTTTCACATCCATTTGATGAAGAGTGAATTCCATATGTGTTGCAAAGGCTATGAGAAGTCTGATTGCCTCTAGTCTTGCAACTGGGGCAAAAGTCTCATCATAGTCTATTCATTCCTCTTGGTTGTAACCTTGGACCACCAACCTTGCCTTGTTCCTTGTAACAGTTCCATCTTCATCAATTTTGTTCCTAAAGACCCATTTAGTAGCAATGACCGATCTGCCCTTGGGTCTTGGAACTAGGTGCCAAACTTGACTTCTTTCAAACTGGTTTAGCTCATCCTGCATTGCATTCACTCAATCTGCATCCTCCTTTTAAGTCCTCAAGTGAAAGGAACCGGTCCTTGTTCCCAGTCATATGTTTTGAGCAGCTACTATCCATATACCATATTTGGCTTATCCCTTTCACTTGGACCTCTTATTTATCATCTGATTCTCCGATGGCCATCAGTGCTTGCTCTTTTTCAGTTTCATCTTCTGAGTCTTCATCTGAGGTTTCTCCCCAAGCAGCAACCATAGCCTTGGTTGAACCTTTGTTTCTTTTAGGTTGAACTTGTTCCTTCTTCATGTTCCTTCGTTCAGCTCTTTCCTTCTTCCACTCAATTTCCCATTGAGGGTAGTTCTTGATCATGTGATCAGTCTTACCACATTTGTAGCAACCCTCATTGGTCTGTTTCTCTAGAGCTCTTGTTTTATTTAAGGTTGTACCTCTTGAAGAACCATTTCCTCTCATCAGGTACTTTTTGAAATCCCTAGTGATCATAGCCACTTCATCATCTTACAGATCTGCACCTTCAGCAATTCTGAGAGCTAAGCTTCTATCCTTTTTGGGGCTATCCATCTTCATGGTTTGCCTTCTCATTTCATAAGCAGTCAAATTTCCAAGCAGTTCATCCAGACTAAGGGTAGAAATATTCTTGGATTCCTGAATAGCAGTGATTTTGCTTTCCCATGTGACTGGCAGAACCCTTGTCAGAATTTTCTCAACCTTGTCTTCTTCAAGGATAATCCTTCCAAGAGAGTCAAGTTCATTTGTCAAAGTAGTGAATCTAGTATATATCTCCTGGATAGTTTCTCCTTCCTTCATAGTAAAATTTTCATATTGAGAATACAGAAGTGTTCCTCTTAATCTTTTCACTTGAGGTATTCCTTCATGGGCCACTTGCAGAGTGTCCCATATTTCCTTAGCAGTTGTACAACTTTGGATCCTACTGTACTCATCTGGTCCTAGTCCACACACAAGACATTTCTTGGCTTTAGCATTTTTCTCCTACTTCCTCATATCCTCAGTAGTACAGTCAGCCCTTGTCTTTGGCACATCAATTCTTTAAGCATTCTTCTTTGTGGTTGCTAGGGGACCATCAGTGACTATGTCTCAGAGTTCATAATCTTCCCCTATAATGTGATCTCTCATTCTGTTCTTCCACCAAGAATAGTACTAACCATTGAAAAGTGGAGGCCTGGCAGTGGATTGCCCTTTCCAGTTCCCAGGTGGTGCACTCATTGTTGATCTTCTCCTAAGGTGTTAGCCTCTCCAAGGATAACCTGCTCTGATACCAATTAATGTTCTATACGTCAATACCACACAAGAGGGTGGGTGATTTGTGTGATACCTAATTTTCGCAATAGAAGAACCTGGTTCTTCTAGATGTACTTACTATTACTGTTTGCGTAATTAAGAGTGCATAAAATAAATAACACAAAGATTTTTACGTGGAAAACACCTGGCTCTAAAGGTGAAAAAACCACGACTTACTACTCAGTAGGATTTTCCCAAACTTCCACTAAAATCACTGAGCCAAAACAGCATTTACGAAACTCTTGTAAACCTAAGGATTAAACTCTAATCCCAGTGTGGCACACAGCCTCAACTGTTGCGACACCTTCAAGTTAACTCTAACTTGAATACTCAAAGTACCTAATACAATTGCTTCTATAAAAGCTGGAAAGGTACAATATGAAACACCTACTACAATTGAACAAGAATAAGAATAAACTCAATAGAATTGGTTCTTCAATCTGGTTCATGTAGCTTCAGGAATGCACACTTGAATCACACATAAATTGTTTGTGAAATTGCCTAGCTCTTTTGCTCTCAATTTAGTTTAACTTCTGCGTATGTGCAACACCTGTAAAAGAAAACAATCATAGTTATTTAAAGATTTAGTAATCAGAGTTTGATTGAGACTCAATTGTTGATCCTTCATCGAATTCGAGTCCTAGAACAATACAAACTCCAACTCTTATTCTTGATCAGGATTTAGTTCTCTTAACATAAGGAGACTTCATCTCTTTATCCTTTATGCAACCTTTTCGATCAGTTCAAAAGATATTGTTGTTGATCATTAAGACTTATCTTCTTCACGTGCATCTCACACGTATAGGTAGATAACCACTGTGTCTCACATGATGGACCTGGTCCATGACTGAGTTCATTTTGTCAATCTTCAAAACTTCATCTGAACTTGGGCCAACAGGCAATATATTGAACAATTGATGATTTTGCAACTCCAATGTTACCATGAAGAAATGTCAATTGTTCAAAGTTTGAAGCTCAATTGTTCAAACTTTAAATAATAAATAATACGATAAATTAAATTCCAAAAAAAATGAGAGCCAAATATCTGATTTCACTTTAGGTGAAGAATAAGAGAATGATAATTGAGATTATGAGTTTGAGAATGAGAAATGAGTGAAGAAATGAAGAAGAGGGGGGTGTATCTATAGTTTTTCAAAGGGCTAAATTAGTAATTACAAAAAATGTTATTTTAAAAAAAATTGCCCAAAAAGGGATATTTGTGCAATCCAGCCGTTGGGCAACGGCCAAAAGGTAGCTGGCCGTTGCCAGCGGTCATAAAACATTTAAAAAATTAAAAAAAATAGAAATCTAGCTGTTAAACTGGTCCGAGCCGGTCTGGGCCATGCCGGTTAACCGGTTCAATAGTAGTTTTTGTTGACCGAGTTTGACCGGTCCAATTAACCGAATCTAGAAGGGTGAACGGACCAACCCCCCTAACCCAGCCCACCCGGGCCCCTAAATACCGGTTCGGTTTTCAACCGGTCTGGGTCGGTCCAGAAACGGGTCAACCCGGCCCGTTTGACAGCCTTATGTATGGTTGAAAGACTATCACATATACTTTGAACTCTTTCAAACATTCATCAAGCCTTTTGGTTCCTAGTTTGATATTATGCAGTTGTTGCTTAAGTTGAAATTCCCTATCCTTGGTTGCCTGTAGGTATGCTTCCTCCAGGAATTTCTATATTTTCATATTTCTTTGGCAGTTGAATATCCCACAATGAGATACATACTTTCCTCAATCATTTTAGCAGAGATCCAACTCCTCATGAGCATATATTTTTCCTCCATGTCAGTGTTGTCATCACCTTTGTCGACAGCCTTATCAGCACCAACAAAAGTAGATGAACTACTTGTGTCTCGCTTGCCTTGTCACCTTCATTATCTGAATCAGCTAGAGTATTTGTTTCCTCCAGATTAAGTAGTTCGACGGTTTCAACTTAACTAGACATGAGCTAATCGGATGATGCAGGGAAGTAGGTGATAGACACACAGAGGTTGATGGTGTTGTTATGGCCATGTTTGATATGGTCTTTGGTGTGGGTAGCATAGCTTCAGAAAGCTTTAATACCATGTAGAAAATCAACCTATATAAAATATATTAGTATAAGTTAAAATATCAAACAAATTCAAAATATTTAAAAGGTATGAACAATTAATTATCAAAGAAAATTCATTTGACTTTCCAAATATAGTAACTCCATCACAGGAACAAGAGTAGTGTTCAATAGAGCTGTCAATATGGGCGGGGCGGGGCTAGCCCAGCCTAATCCACGTGAGCTTGAGTAATCGGCGGGCTGGGCTAGGGTAGCCCACAATTTAATTGGGTCTTATAATAGTCAGTTCACCAAGCCCTATGTAGGCCGCGAGCGGGGCCAGCCCATCATTTTTTTTAAATATAATTATATATATATATATATATATATATATATATATATATATATATATATATATATATATATATATATATTAAGTTCTAACCTAAAAAAGATAAATATCTAAACTTTAAAAAAATCTTATTGAAAAAATTTCACAGAACTTAATAACTTTTTATATTGTTCCAATATATCACAATAAATACTAAAAAATTAAAAGACAAGGCTATATTTCATTCACTAAAAGTCAAAACTCAAAATAAAAATTGAAGAAAACGTCCACGACGCTTATGGGATATCCAACACACACATCATCTTCATCAAACACATTTGAATCCGCTTGTGAGAAGGTTGGCTTAACATCTTTACTTTCATCTACATTTACATTTCGTATGCAATATTAATTTGTTCAATATTAAGAATAATTAAAATTTTAAAATTAATTAATGTTTTAAAACTTTGATCTTTTAATATGATAAACTTAATAAACTTTAGGCTTGGGATACTCTTTTTGTTATTTTTTGTGTCATATACTTTTTATATTTTATATATTTTAAATACGTATTTTTATTAGGCTCACGGGTCGGTCCAACCCAGCATCAATCAAGCCTCACGAGCAATGGGCTTATTCGGGCCAGGCTTAAAAGCTTCGTTTTTAAATGGGCTATAAAAATCCTAGCCCAACCCTGCTAAATTACGAGCTGGGCTGGGCTGGCCCAACGAGCTAAGCCCATATTGATGGCTTTCGTGTTTAAGGGCCATTTAAGGAATATGCTGTCTAGGTGTTGTGATGTATGGCTGCTCTATTTTAGATTCTTGCTCTAATTTTAAGTGGACATGAATGCATGTTGCTCTACTAGAACCCTAATTTATAATGGACTTCTCTTTATTTATTAAAAGTCATCACCTAGGGAAAAGTTCCTGAGGTATTTGGCTTGACTCCTGCCATGCATATAGAAGGAAAAAATGACAAGATAAGGGTGCAATATACCTGACATTCCATATACACAAGAGTGTAGTTGAAGCAACCATTCAACGATTCACAAAACTCTTTTGAGTATATACTTTCGACTGGGATAACCAAAATGTTACGATGAAGCCATACAAGATACTCATAAAGATTAATGTGTAGAAGTCATAAAAGATAAGACGAAGTCACTCCACGAGAATGTCATATATAATTTAGTACAATAACCGAAAGTTAAGAGAACTTTATCAAACAAATGGATTTTCAAAGTAAAGCAAGATCAACATACCTTTGTGCTTAGGTACAAGATGATGTCAGTCGTTAAACATTTTGGCCAGAAGAAGGGAATTGGCCTTGATACAATTTTCTTCCCGGTTTTGAAGATGTCTTCTATTCGTATGGTTCTAGACTTACATACAAGTCTAGATTTAGAGTTTTGCAGATGGATGAGTTCTGCAAAAAATTGACAGGGAGTCAATAGTTCCTTTACTTGAGATACATTTAGCCCCTTGGTTGGACGAGGAGTTTGTTGTCCATGTTAAGTCCAGCCAAAGACTTAATGGCCTAATTCTATTCTCTTAGATTTTTTATTCCTATTTTGAATTGAATTTATTTTTTTCCTGGTTGGAATTGGTTTTCCCTTTAATAAAAAGCACCACTTACTATATATAACTAGAATAACTTTGGAGAATTATTCTGGGATCATTGATATTAGTGTTTGAAAGACATTAGGACATAAGTGAGGTTTTAGAGAGCCACCAATTTGTGTGAAAAAGAGAGAAAAAATCTTTCTTTGCTCGAGAATTTTCTGTGCATACAAGCCTTCCTCAAATTGCAATTTCGCTTCGTTCAATGTTGGATCGGACTGAAATTTTAACCGAGTGCTCCTAACATCTCGGTCTTGGATCTAAACATTGGAGATTGAATTTGGAGGCTTTTAGCTTCAGATTTCGGCTGTGAACAGTTGCTTCATTTTTGGGTGATTTCTCTCCTTTTTTTAATTGGTTTCTTGTTGCTATTGTTGCTCCGTATTTGGCACTTATTGTGTAATTAATTTTGACAATATTTGTAACTTTCTTATTGTCATAGTGGAGTTTTTTTGGATCTTTGTGATCCTATGATTTTTACTTTCGGTTTGAAGGGTTTTCTATAATAAAATTTGATGTTCTTTATCATTTTTATTTTCGAATTTGCCTCTTTCTCGAGAACTTGGGTTACTCTAACTACTTAATTAGCCAAGATATTATGTATTTAGGATTCACCACCTTAACAGAGCTAGGGATTGACCTACTCAAGTCTCGAACAATCTTTAAGGCTTACCAACAAAGGCAAATCCAAAATCTAGCGACAATGGTTCAAATGAGTGGAATTTTACTGTATGAATGCTCTCCTTTTTGAATATATGTGTAAAGTGTGCGTACCAATACATTATTTCTCTCTCAATTTATAGGGCATATTTTTCTTTTTAGTTTGTCAAAAAAAAATTATATTTCTCTATTTAGAAACAATTTGATTGTAAAATACTCAGTTTTTCCTTAATAAGATGATTAAAGCCAAACAAATATCTAAGATTTATTTTAGACCACAAGTTTCAAATATTTTTCTTTCTTTCTTGAATTTATGTCAATTCAAATTGTGCCACATAAATTGGGACGAAGAGAGTACTAATTTCCAATTGTGCCACATCATACTTTATCCGGGGAAAAAACTTACACGCACTGAGATCTAAGAACCTTATAATTTTAAATAAATAAAAAATTAAAAAGAAAGAAATAATAACGTAAAAGGAGTAAGGTCTAAGAGTCCTTCTTTCTTCATTCTTTGAGTATTCTGAAACAATAGCCTACTAATTCAGATTAAGAAAACATAAAGAAATTTTACTTAAGCTTTTATATTTTCTACTTTTAAATGGCAAGAATCTTTCATAAAGAATGATGGTGTTTTGCTCGATTTAAATTGAATTTACCTTTACAATAATAGTTACGGGAAAGTAATGCAAACTATTTTGCCAAGAACTCAACCATAAGTTTATATTATGGGAGACAAATTTTACATGTAAGCATATATTATTAGCTGTAGCTACGCAGTAATAACAAAATTACAAATATAGCTATGATATTAAAACAAAAGTAAGAATTTCTTTTCCAGATAAAAGCTAAAATATGTTTGTATAACTAATTATACTTACAACAAGTAGAAGGGGAAAAAAAAAATTATGTTGGTAATGGTGTAATGGCTGATGATGGCCTTGGTGGCACAAAAACAAAAATGTACCGTCGATTTGATGTTATTGTTAGCTTAATGAAGATGTGAAAATATTAAGTATATATTTTAGTAGAATATTATTATATTTAATATATCTCAAAATTAGTTAACTATAGTTAAATACTAATAATTCTAGTTAAACAAAGTGACATGTGTTGATTGTTTAATGGCCGGATGTATACATTGGGAGTGGGTAAGTTTTTTCCCTTTACCCGGTCATCTCCTCGGTTGAGAAGGTACATTCCCATTCTCCATCATTTGAGAAGTATAAGCAAAAAAGTCTAGGTGTGTGCACGTTACCAGGGGCGGATCCTGCCTATTTAATGTGGGTTCCAGTGAACCCAGTAGTTTTTGCATATACCTTGTATATGTATTAAAAAATCCACTATATGTCCATAAATATTTGAATGTGAACCCAGTTATTTATTGTATACTTACTTAAGGTCGTTATAGGAAACCATAAATTTTAAATCCTAGATTCGCCTCTGCACGTTACGGTGAGTCTAAACTATGATAGGGATGACTCCTCCATTTACATCAATCATAAGCTTTACGAAAATTATTCTAAAGTTATCACTGATACTGATTAATTGCTTGTTGTTTATGTTGCCTAAAGCTAAAGTGAATCAAGATCTCTCTTTTGTCTCCAACCAAATGCTAAAACAATTTATTTATGAAGCTATATTTTGTCTAAACCTGAGATGATATTAGCTATCTAAAATGTTGAAATCACTAATTGAAAGCTAGCAGTAAGAATGTGTATATACTTTTACCTCATATTATAGCACAGTATAGTAATAGCTACTTGCAACTACATTGTTGGATAAGTAGTTCTACATTGAACTATCCGTAGCTAATGGCAATCGTCTCCGGCTTCTCATTAGGAGAAGCTATTACAACTAACAGAGACAGTTTTTGCCAACCGATGTCATGTTGCAACCCCTGATTTCCAATCAGGAAAAATACAACTAACCGAGACATATTTCGTCCCACAATATCATATTTATACAATACTATAGCTATACTTTCCTAAGAACCTATCTGCTGCTGCTGTTGTTTGTGTTGTTTCTGATAATGTTTCATCAATAGTTGAGCATATAGCAGCTCATTCCAAGTGTCCGGTACACCAGGAAGGCACCAATGGCTGCAATCTTGGTACCTTATCGTCGTCCTCCTCTCCTCGTCTGTCATGTTTGGCTTCCTGTATATCGATGGATGTCCATCCTTGCGGAAATCTGACATTATGGTAACATTCAAATAGTATACTGGTGTTTTCATCCACCTTATCACATCCTCTAACATTCCCATTATTTGAGGATACAAAGAAGGTGACAAATCTTTTTCATCCTTAAGTGGCTCTGTATCACTATCACATTTTCCACCAGCATACCACTCACCTCCACTGCCAAAAAACACAAACACCAAAAGAAAACTTGATCACTTCTGTAATATTTTTCCTTGAATGTTTTGATAACTGAGGAATCCACGAGGGTCAGTTGGTGCACGATTTGGTGGATAAAAGTTTGTCCCCCTATTATTTTCTACTTAATTATTAGGCTTTTGGTCCGTACGTGCCAACACATGACGTGTGTCTAATCCACACATCACATCGTTGCACTATTACTAGTGAACCAAAGTCTTGGGGGGCTTTTCTTTAATACTAGAAGGTAAAATAAGGACATCTTTGAGTTACCTGAAATGAGAGACTGAATAGCCTCTAAAGAAAACGTCGGTCTTCATAGGATCTACATTGGTCTCAATCCATCTTGCCCATGTTGTCATTGCCTTGCGAAACGCCTCAACAACGTTTAATTCACCATAAACATGACTACCTTCTTGATAGTAACCCTTCCTAAAAATTTGTCCATACATAGTAAATTAGCTTTCAAGAATGAAAATCCAAATAAACATCCTAATCTATTTCCTTCTTCAAAAAAGATGCAGAAAAACATGATCGAATGTGGAAATGGACGGAGAAATATTACCCTTCGGATGTTTTCTCATGAGTCCACCAATGCCCTGTGTTAAAGACAAGGATATCAGCTCCTTTGTATTTATCACATGACCTTTCTACCAGATCTAATCTGAGTGTTTCTTTAGTTGATCCATTTCCATCTGGCATTTCCCATTCTTGAACCAGAAAAGTCGAACGTACAAACTCCACTGAACAATTATAGTCCTGCATTCAACAATGGATCAGCAGATTGTTTCAAGGAATTAATGAAACTAAATTGGTATCTAACTATGTAGTGCTTCATTTTCTTTTTACAAAACCTTTGTCAACTTTATAGTGAAACAACAAGGACCAAGGAAAACTTTGGACATATAATGCCAGAGCAATTCATATCTTTTACAGATCATTGCAACATTTGGAAGGGGAGTCATGGAGAAACAGTAAAGTTATCTCCGTGTGACCTATGGGGCACGGGTTCGAGCCATGGAATCAGTCACTGATTTTGCAGCAGGTAGGCTGCCTACATCATACCCTCTTGGGGTGCAGCCCTTCCCCTGACCAAACGCGTGATGCTTCGTGCACTAGGCTGCCCTTTTACTTTCTCAATCCAGCAATTTAGCTGCACCACATTACCTTCAACTTCATTGATCTTTTAGACTGTTAATATCCAAAACTATTGCTTCCGACGCGATGCAGATGCACCATCTAGAACAGATAAATCCTTAACCTCCTACTCTCTTCTCCTCCTGTCCTTTCACCTCCTTTTACTAAGATGCAACAACACTTTGTTGAATAATCCGATGTTAATGTAGATGAAAAAGACAAGTGAAACGAAGAAACATACCGCAAATATAAAAGAATAAGCACCCTCTTTTTTGAAATCTTCTCTTCCAGATACCTCAAATACTCTGCTCTTGTCTTCAACAGAATTTCTGAGTAGACAGACCATTGATTCCCACATATTCCTGTTCAGAGAATCACCAACATAGACTAATCGCTTTCCTCTCAAAAGTTCCAACATTTCTTTAGCATTCAACCTGAAAAAGTAAAGTAATACTATTTCACAAAATGAACATTCTCAGAATTAAGCCAAGCAATTGCATAAAAAAGGAAGGTCGGTGCATTAAGCTCCTATAATGCGCCGAGTCTGAAAAGGGCCAAAGCACATTAGGTTTCCACTTCTTAAACCCGTGACCTCCTAGTCACGTGGTCGTAACATTTACCTTACACCAAGTCTCTCCTTCAAGCTTAACAATGCATTAAAAAATAGGGGAGGCCCAATGAACTAAGCTTTTCCTACGAGCAAGGTCCAAAAAGGGTCGAACAACATTAGATCTATTGTACACAGTCTTATCTTGATTTATGCTAGAAACTGTTTCCTCAACTTAAACCTAGGTAGAACCTTTAAGCCAAGGCTCCGCTTCTAGCCCATAAATGCATCAACTAAGGGAAGCACAGTGTACTAAGCTTCCACTATACGGGGGTTCGGATAGGCTGGACCATTCAGCTCCTACCATATACTGGGTCTGAAAAGGTCCAGACGATAATAGGTTTTCACTCTTTAAACCTGCAACCTAGTCGCATGGCCGCAACTTTTACCTTGCACCAAGTCTCCCCTTCAAGCTTTGCAACACATTATAAAAAATAGGGGCAACCCAATGAACTAAGCTCTTTCTATGAGCAGGGTCCGAAAATGGTCGAACGACATTAGGTTTATCTTACACAGTTTTACCTTGCATTTCTACTAGAAACTATTTCTGCAGCTTAAACCAATGCAGACATAAACCAAGGCAGAACCTTTAAGCCAAGGCTCTGCTTCGAGCCCATAGATGCATATACTAAGGGCAGCCCGGTGTATTAAGCTTCCACTATTCGTGGGTCGAGAAGGGTGGGACCACATCGGGTCTAGTTTACACAATCTTACCTTGCATTCTATTTCCACGACTTAAACACATGACCTCTAGACCACATGACTACAACTTCTATCGTTGCGCCTCTCCTTCAAGCCTAGTAATTCATAGATAAGCTATAGAAAAAACCAACATCATTAAAAGTAGCTTATTACCTCGGAATGTTACAGTGCTTAGGCTGCCATCTATATTTCTCATACCCATTATCAGGCCTTCCATTTCTATAACAATCAAATGGCTCATCGATAAAAGGACAAGAACCAGGTTCATATAAAGGGTTAGCATCATCTTTCACCCACTTCCCATCAAAAACATCACAATGACTCAATACTTCCCACCAAGGCTCATTCTTTTTATTTTTAGTTGATGTTTCATTTCTCACATAATTTGATGAGAAATTCACCTTTTGTTTCTCTTCCTCTTCATTTTTCATTGAATTCTGTAAACGCTTTTCACCATTTTCAGAGTCATTCATTTGGCTAGGAGATATTGAAAAACCATTTTGACGAGAAACAGAATTAGAATCATTCAGTTTCCCAAAAACCCCATTTGTTTTCCTTTTAAATGGGAGAGAGTAAAAAGTTGAGTTTTGATTAGAGGTGTAATTATTGGAGGAAAAATAGTGTGAGAAAATTGTGGAGAACTGTGATCTCTTATTGAGAACTTTCTTGAAAGAATGGTTGATTGAAGGATTATTGAAGACAAAAAAGATCGCACATGTAACAAACAAGAAAGTGAAAACATAAGCCAAAAATAACATGGATTTTTGAGACTTGAATGTTGGTATCCTAATTGTCGGAGACCTCAATGAATTAGGTGAAAAAAGACTTTTCTTTAACTCTGACATTGAAGGGCTATTTACCCTTATCTTCAATGGTGGTGGTGGAAATGGAATTTTTCTTGTTGTTGGTAATGATGGTGGTGAATCTGCCATTTTAATTGAAAGAATAAGAGATTGATATAGAAAGTTTATAAAATCTAAAGATAGAAAGAAGAAATGTATATGCATGCAAATTCTATATTTATTTTTCTCTCAAAATAGTAGCATGTTTAGAGATTTAAGGGGTGGGGTATGAGTATATATATAGGTACTTGATGGGCTGATTTGTCAAAAATGTGCTCCACGTTTTATGTTTTGGAGTCAAAATGTCAAATTCGTAGGGTGTGTTTGGTGTGAAGATAAATATTATCTTGAAAAATAAGTAAGTTTAGTGTTCGGTTAGAAAGCAGAAAATATAATTTTAGAAAATATATAAATTAAGGCAAACACTATATGAGACGAGGAGTAAGAGCGATAGAGGGTGGTTAGTCAAGATTTAGAGCCCAGAGTAGCGGTGACCATTACTAGAAATTCGGCCAAAACAGACTACGGCCAACCGACTAACTTTGGTCAGTCAAAAACCCGACTGAAAAATCGACCGTCAAAATATTTTTTTTTAATTTTTTTTTTTAATTTTTAACTTCGGTCGGTTTCTTTGATGCATAAATGCGGGAAATTTATTTTTTAAGAAACCAATCGAAATCGGTCAGTTTTTCATATAAAATAAATTAAAATTAAAATTAATATTCAAAATATCGACCAAAATCATTGATCGGTTATTCAGTTAGTAATTTTAAAAAACAGACTGACTTCGATCGGTAATTTTATATTTTCAATAAAATCGACCAAAATCGGGCGGTTATTTTCATGCGAAAATATAATTAAAGAGTACAAATAAATTAAAAGAAAATCTTAAACTAAAATGTACTAATAGTCTAATGATAGAATAGTATTATTTTATTAATGCCTCCGTGTGCTCAGGCTTCTCTACCGACACACGAACATATCCCTTCAGTTCTTTGTTATTGTAGTGACGGATCATCACTCCCATAGTCGCAAGGTCTTCCTGCAACGCAAGTTTTTATCCTGCCACAATACAGACCTTGATTCGAGTTCTTGACGGTTTAATTGCATAATTAAAAATACCAACGGCATTCGGTTGAAAAATACTGACCGAAGGTAGATTTTTTTTTTTTTGGGTCATTTGTGAAAATTAATTTACCGATTGAAATTGGTCAGAAATTGCGACCGACTTCGGTCGCTATTTTCTACCGACCAACTTAATTTCGACGGATTCGATTTTTTCAGACTTCCGATCGATTTTGGCCTGTATTTCTGGACGGTTTTAGGCAGTTTTCTAGTAGTGGACGATGTTGGGGGTAGCGGAGGATGAGGGTGGGGAGGGGGGAGGTTGGGAGTGAGGAAGATTGAGAACGAGTTTTGAAAAATATTTTCCCTCTTTTTGAAGGAAAGTTATTTTAAGCTCATGACAAAAATATCAACCAAAATATTAAAGCCAACTAATGTAAGATCAAAATATTCGGAGGACTCTTCTGATAGAATAAAAAATATGTAATTGTCAGCAAATCACATGAATAATTGGACTTCATACGAAATCGACCCATAAATTCTTTATATGATCTTTTTCCAACATATAATATTTGAACTAATTTCAAAAACTATAATTTCAGAAATGTAAAACATATAATTTGTCATAACTCTGAATCAATATTTGCAATTAATTGCCAAATATTATATTATGAGAATTCATCACGAAATAATAAATTGTACACTAACTGTCTGCCTGCTATAACCTTCATTCTTTATTCGGACTTGAAATTGACAGTATAAGCAAGTTCATCTAGACGAAATTAATTTGAAAAGCCGTACAAAGGCACCGATACCAAGCTACCAAAATGAGCCTTCCGCTTATGAAAAATTAACAAAGTAATGTATATTATATAGGTTGATATTTCATGTTTATTAGAACATATATTACACTTGGGCGAGTGTAAAACGTCTGAATTGCGCTTAAAATATTTTATTTATATCACTTAAGATTTCCAGCCATTTTTGAGTACATGTTCCTTTTATACATATTATTTTTACTTTTTAACCATATCAGTAATAGTCTGTTTGGCCAAACTGGAGAAATCAGCTTATTTTGAAAAGTGTTTTTTTTAAAGTGCTTTTGAAAAAAGTACTTTTGGAGAGAAGCAGTTTGTGTTTGGCTAATTACTCTGAAAAGTACTTTTGAGCAATAATTTGTGTTTGGCCAAGTCTTTCAGAAAGTGCTTTTAAGTATCAAATTACGAATAAGGACATGAATAGATTTACTTTATAGTTAATATTATAAGTAAATAAATAATCTCAAAAATTTGTTATTACATGCAATAATTAAATCTTTTCATTTTATATAAGTATAATATGAAAATAAAATTAAAAAGTACTTAATTCTTTTAATATATGCTAAATATATTAAAAAACATTCAACAAATATAAAAGCATTCACCGCTAAAGTCATTATATATTAGAAAGCTATCCTAAAAATAAGAAGAAATATTTATAAATTAATATCCTAAGTATTAGGTTTAACGGTTATTTTGGTATATACTATATTTTGTTAAGGGCATTTTTGGTAAGAAGAAAAGCCAAACTGCTTCTGCTTCTGGTTTAGGAAAGAAACTACTTTTTTCTACTTTTCAGAAACTGCTTCTGCTTCTTCCCAAAAATACTTTTTTCCTCAAAAAAGCTTGGTCAAACACCTAAAATTACGGGAAAAAAGTGTTTTTGAAAAAAAAATACTTTTGGCCTCTTGAGAAGTTTGGCCAAACAGGCTATAAGAGTTATACTATTATAAGCAACAATTTAAAATGTAAAAGTTCCAACCGAGCTTATGTTAAGTTGGAATTGTGCACGTCCAAAGAATTTTCTGGCCTCCTATGAATTCTCTCCACTGGTTCGCATTCTTACATAACCTCGAAACTTCTTTTTACTATATTTGTAGCTTTTACCATTCTGTGGTTATTATTAGAATGTGTTGATTTTTAGTAAAGGATTTAAGTTTTGTATATTGACAGCGTAAAAAGCTGAAGCCGAAACAAATTTCAATACGACTTGTAAGTGAGGCTGCTAACCCTAGGTACTCTTCTTTTTTTTTATAATTTGGTGTCTGCAGTGGTGTGGAGCCAGAATTTTCATTTAAAAAGTGTCAAAATATAAATAATTATATATACCGAAAAGTCTAGATGAGTCAATATATTGTAAATATACAAGTTTTTAACCAAAATTATCCCTTATCTTTGAGAGTAAATTTAATTGTGTCCTTCGTCTATCATCTTGAGCACTTATTGTCCTCTCACTTTATCAAACTTAAGCAGTTTTAGTCAACTAACAGAAAAAACAAACGGAAAGCATAATATTGTCTTCAACTTCAGCTCCAATGTCTCCAACTACATTCTTCAAAAAAATTCTCCATGATTTGATTTAGTTTCACGGCATGAGAACAATGTCAGAGTTTCAATAGTCTAAACCAAAAACTTTAGTAGCATAATATTCACTAAAAATAAGAGTAGCTTCTCTCACCAAAAATTCTACAAACCAGACAAAATTGACACCAGATTCAGGCGGAGGATAAAACCATTAAAATTGACACCAAAAGCACTTCACATATTGGATAAATTGAAACTATAAACAGTCACACCATTAGGTAATAATCATTGTCGCCATTATGCTGCAATTCAAAGTAAAAAAGAGAATGATGTTGTTTGGTTACTGATGAGGAAGAACTGAATTGGGGGAAGAAAAGATTGAGAAAGAAAACTCAAGATGGGCGTGTCTGTTTCTAACAAGGTGATATAAATTTCATGTGAAAACTCTTAATTTTGGTGCTCTCCGTTTGATTTTTCTGTTAGTAGACTAAAACTGCTCAAGTTTGGTAAAGTTGGAGGATAATAATTGCTCAAGGTGATAGATAAAGGACAAAATTAGACCTACTCCCAAAGATAAGGGACAATTTTGACAAAAAACTCTAAATATACATAAAATAAAAAAATTATCTAACAATATAGTGTAATTTTTCGGCAAAGGAGTGTCACTTGACACCCCTTGGTTCAATATGGCTCCGTCATTGTGTCCGACCCAATTTGCACGTATCTTAATTAATTTTACGGGGCATATACTATTCCCCACCAGTAAGGCATTGGATAACTATGCCCATCAAAGTTTGAACATATGAAAATAAATCACCTAAAGTAGTCTGATTTTTCGTTTAAAGTTATTGATAGATAGGAAGAATAATACTTGTAGTCATAGGCTAGCAAAATTCGTCTTTTCTCTAGTGAAATATGTCTCATGGTCATGAATAAAAAATTTATGGCTCGTAAATGAGGTTGCTAGCACCTAGGTACTTTTTTTTAAATTGTAGTGTTCGGATCAACTTGCAATCCATCTATCACGGAGCATTTGCTACCTCCAATCAATACATATATTGAATAGCTCTATCCACCAAGGCTTAAATACCAATTCCCTTAGAGACCAGGTACTCTTATCCAATCTTTTCATTTAACATAATCTACTGCATTGAAAAAATAAATGCTTGACGGCTAACTGTCATAACTATAAGGAAATTTTTATATTCTATCCCTTTTCAGTAAGTATCACAAATAAGAAATATCATTATTCTTGAAGTTATTGTTATTCCTATTTAACCATAGGTATCATACTCCAAATGGAAAAACATCCTGCCAATTGAGATAACTGTTTGCTATTATTAGAATTACTCTCATCTTTCAGCCACATGAAGCAAGCCATATGGTGATACTGGTTCTCAAGGTTTTTTGGAGTATAATGCATTTTATTCCAGAAATCTATAGTCACCTTACATTTCAGCATAAGGTGTTTGATGTTTTCAGGTTCCAAGCCAAATACTTGACAGGTTGAGATATTGGTAATTCCTATATCAAAAAGATATTGAGCTGTTGGTATACTAGTATGAGAGGCCATCCAACAGAAATTTGGAATCTTTGGACCCGTTTGGCCATAGATTTTGTCTAAATATATTTGGGACTTTTTTGGCAAATATATGTTTGGTCATAGATTTTATCTATATTTTGGCAAATTCCCAAAATCCAAATCTCAACCCATAATATCACTATTACATTTTTAAAAGTTGCCTCAAACTTTTATATTTTATAAAAGAGCTCACAATTTATTATTTTATAACAATATTGCTTCTTCTTCTCGGTCATCTGATAGTGTATTATATAGTTTATTATAACAATGATAATTTTATACCAAATTTATTTATGTTCAAGGCTATGATTTGTGATAATATAATGAATGTTACTGATAAAGGTATTGTTGGAATAAATTTTAGAACTGTGGGTATAAGTCATGTTTTAATATTTTTTTCAAAAAAAAAGTAAAATATGTATTGAAAACTTATGTCCAAACACATTTTCATCTTCAAACCAAACTTCACCCAAATCAAATTTTTCAAAACAAATTTAAGAATCTATGGCCAAACGCTAGCTTCCTGGTCTTGTTAGTAGGGAGAGAGTTTGTTTCTCCTTTCCCACTGCCTCGTGCTCTCGCTTGTACAGTGGATACGCAAAACCCGTATTTCCTCTTTCAGGTTAAGCACCCTTTGCTCGAACGAAAGAGGGTCTCAAGTACTCCATCTCCATCATCGCAAAAGTAAAGAGGAAAAGGTATTTTATCTTGTTCAAAGTGTTCAATCTCCATATCCAATTAAAATTATGTCCTTGATGTCTTCTTTCCATAAGCTATTTTTCTTCTTTTGGCTAAAAGGATATAAATATTATTATTAACAATAACAGAAGTTTTGGTACAAAAGTTATGCTTGTAGAAGCACACCCATTGTACTACAGTTCCATGGTAGTCTCCTAGCATATATACAGAGTTCCTCGTTTGCTTGCCTCCAAAATAACCAAAACATACAAAGGAGGAACTTCCAAAATTTTCATAATACTAATACTACTATTACTATGTATGCATCATAGTTCCATTCTTTGCCAATACATCTGTCACTCAATTTTGTTCCCTGTAGATAGGATCAACCTGCAGGTCTCCAACTGGCTAAGCAATGACCTGCAATCATGAATTATAAGTTAGATCTACCACTCTGTTCTTTCCAAACGATCTACGTGCTATTCTGCTTTTGATGTAATTTTGCAAATGCAGTGTACTTCTTAGTTGTTTATCCAATTCTCTTCTTCTTTCCTTCGGTTTCTTGCCTCACTTCTTCTGCACGTCTTCAGGAGAATGTATTGTTTAGTTATCTACATTAAGCCATTTGTTCGCATATGGATCTGGACTGATCACTTTAGAATAGACATCACATAAAACGCAATAATATATCCTGAGCAGAGGGTCTATCGGAAGCCGTCTCTCTACCTTCCAAGGGTAATATTATAATTTTACATGGTGATCAAATTTTAAGCCCTTGTAAATTAAATTTATAGAACCACACTGAACTCATTCCTTCGCGGCTCCCAATTAATGTGGACAATTTACCATATAACGATGGATTAGAAGTCATCAACAAAGAGTGACAATGATGAGTAGCTCAACAGGCATAACATCAGAGACAACCCATGCATAATTGCCTGCCTGGTATTGGGAACTAGCCGAAATGAATGTAGGTTGACTAACATAACCAACACCACCCACCCCACCCCCCAAAGCAGGGGCAGATCCATGTGGAGGGTGTGGGTTCACGTGCACCCATGCCCCCTTCCCTAATTAAACCAAGTATAATAATGTGCTCAAAGGTTCAATTCCCATGCCTGCGCCTTCTCTTGTCATTTCTTTTTTCTCTGGTTTATTTTTTCAAAATCCCCAAGTCCGAAAAATTGAAATTCTAGTTCTTCTTTTGTCACTGTAAAATTTTACAATCAACTAAACCAAATATTTATGTTAAAACTAATAATAGTAGAGGATGCAGCATATAGTCAACTGACATATTCAACCGAATTCAATATTTTCGACTCTATGAAAAACTACAACGATTTTAACTTTTAAACCCATAATTTCTAAATATAACGGATTTAATGGTAATAACCTAAAGGTAGAACGCGTCAAATTTAAATCCTCAATTCACCCATCTGTAATAATGTGCCCATCTTCTTGAAATCCTGAATCTGCCCCTGCCCCCAAGCACCTGAAAACTAATGGTAAGATTATGTCGCACTTCAGAGCTAGAATCATCTATCAGTGGCAGAACTATATGACTTGGCAAAGTAGAACCCTTGCCATTACAAATGTCGAAATATCACCCTATGGAAGACTATATGACCTGAGAGAGTAGAACCCTTTGCCACTACAACAACTACACAACATACTGGGCCCTTAAGCAGATATGCCAGAGCAACAATGTAACAACGCATAACATACACCAAACAACTGATTGTATTAACTCAACAATAATTGGAATTACAAAGCAAAGGCTAATGACAATAAGAACAACAACAACCCAGTATAATCCTACTTAGTGGGGTCTGGGGAGGGTAGTGTGTACGCAGACCTTACCCCTACCCTACCCTGGAGTAGAGAGATTGTTTCCAAATAGACCCCCGGCATCCTTCCCTCCAAGAACTTCCCTCTTGGGGAGACTCGAACTCACAACCTCTTGGTTGGAAGTAGGGGTTGTCAAGTAAGAACACTGTTACTGAAAATCTAAGAATAAAAGAGGTGAGAAATAGACTGATATAGAATTAGAGATGGGAAGTATAGAAGATCTCCAAGATGAGAAAATAGAGATAACACTTGACAGCTTCCGTATCCAACGCACTATGCCTTCTACTATATTTATAACTAATTCTCTCACGATGCACTTTCATGCAGTGAGCATCCAGCCTTGCTCAAAATGGGTCCCACACATAATTTTCCAAATTTTCAAATATGTGCTCCACCGAGTCACTTACTAAGTTCACAACAATACCTCCTGCCTCAAAAAGAACCTTGTCCGCAAGGTTCGAGTAAAGCAGAAATTGCAGCAATATCAGTTTGACACAGTCAACAGCAATCAAGCAATAAAAAGCAATATCGTCGCATCTGGTATGAGGCGTAACACTATAGTAACGGAAATCACCATCTGACATCAATGAAAGCAATCTAGATATAGGTGAATTAGTACCAAGGTTGTCGTCTAGAAGTGAAATCAACTGCACCCAATCAAAGGGATCATCAACATTATACCTTATGTCATACCTTAAGGTACCTAAAGGCGCATCAGCAATAAGCTTAATGCAGTGGTTCATTACTCCAGCAGCAGTGCAAATAAATGCACAGGAAAGGGCAACACAGGTTAGTCTAATCTCAATGTGAACAAGGCCCATCCCTAGTGTTAACAATGGGTGAGGCATTTCACAGAATTTTAGCTTCCTCGCTGAGATTATAACCATGAAAAATATATCTCGCCATTTGACACTAGGGATAAAATGATTGGAGGAACGATGCACCCTTTTGTTTATGTCACAATGATCTAATGCCACCCAACCAGCATCTACAGGGGCCTCAACAACATCTGCAGCAACTGCACTTAGTAATTTGTGTTGAGGTAGCAATTTAACAGAATAATATGGACAACCACCACCAAACAGAGCATTGGCAACATCCCTTTTCCTACATACAGGACCATATGTGTCCTGGATTCCTGGATCATAGGGGTAAAGGTCGAAGTGTTGGCTCGCAACAACCTGCCCAACTAGTCCTGCGTTCTTACAATTTGCAAGAATAAGAACAACACATGATGATGACTTCCCCTCACTATAAACCCAATCACCACATAGTGTAGCTATTGGATCATAAGTAGAAAAACTACTACTATTTGTAAATATATTCGGGTTGATGGCATAGGTTATAGAGATATCATGTATACTAGGATCAAAGGGAAGATTTGGAAACTTGAGATAAACAACCAAATCTGCCATAGAAGATGAATAACGGTGCAAAATATATATGACGGATTGGAACCCCACCTTGGCAAGCCATCTAAATGGATTCATACTAAGCCCAACATCCAGTAAGTCCATATCCATGAACTCTGCAGCGTCATATATATACTTTCCAGGATGAACTAATTGACTTGATCGACCAAGCATATATACAATGAGCACATAATATGCATTGTCATGTTTGAGCTTAGACTCTTCCATTGAGTTGAGACAATACCGTCCTTTATCAAGCTTTAATAAATTTGCCGGCGCTTTTCACTTCCAGCCTTCTTTACCAGCAAACAGAGCCAAGACCTTACTAGGTTGATGCAACTTTAGAACTTTAGAATTAGGAATTCCAACCCAGCAGGAAAGCATCATTACAATTTTGTATACGTGGCTGTAGTGAGTGATGTCTTCTTCATAATGAATGAGATCCATTAGTATCCAATGCATCCCAACAATTAGATAAGAAACCTCACAGTGACACCACATTATTCCACTCCTAAAATACCTCAACTGAGTAATCATGGACTGTTCCTTAAGGTGAATCGGAGCACCATCAAAGGGAGACAGAAAGGAATGTGCTATAGACTCACCCAGTAGCTTGTATGATGTACAAGAATTTTGAAAATTACAATTGCATTCAACACCCGTTTCAACTCCACCCACCTGCTCCCCATCATACAACTTTACCAATAAGCAGCTCCTTCTATTTCTAATTCCTTCAAACAATGTATGTGCCTCCTCCTCCTCTGTACAACCTATTAGAGCCATGAACTCAGAGCTGAGTTCTGGATCCCATACATAAAAAAATTACTGCAGTTAACGTTATGGTGGCACATAAGAAATTAGCACCAGGATCAAATGGAAATCGATTCAAAATATAGTGATCATTGAATCCTCTAGTAGATTTCCCATGCTCAACATGAGATAGCATTTCATCCAAAGGCATGTAACTAGCTGGAATACTGTCCTCATTTGCCTTAAACAAATTATCATGATAGAGGTCCTCCATAGTCTCAGGCTCCATGAGAAATTCAGCAATATACATGTCTTCAAAAGTCTCAAATTCAATTTGCCGTTTACTAGGGCTGTGATCAAAAGAGGGTGCAGTAACGTACCTCACTAGTTTATCTCTTTGGAGACTTTCAGTAAACAGTTGGACTTCAATACTTTCAGGACATGTAGCCTCTTCATTGATCATTTTAATTGGGGCATCTGATTGCGCCTTAGCAAATGCTGTTGGGCAGCAGCTATTTAACATTTCATCGAACACCTCCTCAGATTTTATATCCTCTAAAGCAGGTTTCATCTCAGATGGAAGGGTCGTACAATGGCAGGGCAGATCAGGTTCGTATGCCGCTGGGAAATTTCGTCGAACACCTTGTCTTAGACTGGTGCGCACTTCTCTCCATCAATTAAACTAGAGATGGGATCATGCATATCAGGTATTTGAAGGTTTGTGAATGAACCTAAGGAAGAAGGAGGATCAATTTTTGAGTTCGCTGCCACAACTGAAGGCTTATCGTCCATTGCATTACGTAAAACTCCAGCAGACATTGTAACAAATTCTTGTTTCGTCTTGTTGGTTGGTCTGGAAGTAGATTCAAGCTCATAGAAATTTGAAATACATAGCAGATCAGTAGAGGTCTGTTTCTGAAAATGCAGAAGAAACTTCTCCTTAAAATGGTTCCAATCATAGAATTGATTATTGCGAAATAATCAATCGAACCATGCGAGGGCATCGCCTTCTAGATAGAAGTAAGGAAAAGGCAGCTAATCCTTCTTGGAGAAGCCAAGGTGTGTGAAGTATAACTCGGCTCGAAAAATCCAGCTCTCTGGGTTGCTGTCGCCACTGAATCTAGGCAGAAACATAGCCGCTGTTGGAGTCCTCCGGATGAAAGCACCAATGTAACAACCCAGAACATACACCAAACAACTGATTGTATTAACTCAACAATAATTGGAATTACAAAGCAAAGGCTAATAACAGTAAGAACATTGTTACTGAAAATCTAAGAATAAAAGAGGTGAGAAATAGATTGATATAGAATTAGAGATGGGAAGTATAGAAGATCTCCAAGATGAGAAAACAGAGATAACACTTGACAACTTCCGTATCTAACGCACTATGCCTTCTACTATATTTATAACTAATTCTCTAACGATGCACTTTCACGCAGTGAGCATCCAGCCTTGCTCATGTCCCACACATAATTTTCCAAATTTTCAAATATGTGCTCCACCGAGTCACTTACTAAGTTCACAACAAACAATCTCAGTTTTCTTTCAGTGCAAAAAAGCTTGTACTTTTCAAGTGTGTTTGGAATAGTGTCATTTTCCATTGAAACTGTATTCCAAAAGAATTTTTTCCAAAAAAAATATTTTCCTAGATTACTTTGCTTGGTTGAAAACAGAAGATAATTTTCAAAAACAAAGTATATTACAGATTAATAACATTAGCAAATTGGAGATTGGAGGACTAAAAATTAATAATAATGTAGTGTTAGTCGGAGGTTACGGGTTCAAGCCGTGGAAACAGTCTCTTGTAGAAATGCAAGGTAAGGCTGCGTACAATAGATCCTTGTGGTCCGGCCCTTCCCCGGACCCCGCACATAGCGGGAGCTTAGTGCACCGGGCTACCCTTTTTTTTTAGTCGGAGCTAGTGATATGAAGTTAGAGTTAAAATAGTTGTAATGAAAAATGATTTCTACCCATAAGTGAGGGAAGTCAGTTCCCCCCCCCCCCCCCCCCCCC
>MU780093.1:0-22598 GCA_026770625.1 Nicotiana glauca | reverse complement strand
CCCCCCCCCTTTTGGTGGAAGATGTTTTCTTTGGGTAATAAAACACAAGAAAATGACTTCCTTATGCAAAAAATAAATAAATAAATAAATAAATAAATAAAAATCCTGAAAAACGACTTCATCACGCACTTCATAAAGAAAACTAAAAATATAAGATATAACTGACTATGGACCTTTCACCCTAATTGCTTCCAAAAAGATGGTTTAACTTCGAGCGACAGCTAGTAGAACCCTAATATATGCCCTGAGCTAATAACTAACAGATCTACAAGGGCAATCCTAAGGATCAAAAGCAACATAGCATGATAGAACTCAAAAGAGTGATCACAAGGCAGAAAAGTAAATCCAGGATATTGATTCCATGTATAGCTAAGCTGAGCATAATTCTACAGGTTACCATAATCTTGCATCTTAAACCTTTGGCCTGAAGAAGTTCATGTTTTCAGGGAGAGCATATGTTTACACATATGGAGAAAATGAGGAAAAGAGACCAGCCTGGTGCTGGAGAAAAATCACTCACCTGCAAGATGAGTACAGTTAATGCTGGACAGCAAATGGTGAAAAGAGCGACTAAGATCCCACTGCTTATGTGAGCAAATAAAAGGCACTGGTTACCCTGACATATGACTTTCCTTGCCTGAACCTGCCACCAGTCAAAGAGATACAATATACAAAGCTAAAACTATTGAATCAGCAAATACAAGCTAGAAGAAGTTTAATACAACTATGCCTCAGTTCTAAACAAGTTGGATCGGCGATATGAATGACCACTTACCGCATTTCTCCATTTAAATCATCTCAGGCCAACATTATATAAGCCATAAGAAGTTTAATATAACATAAAAGTAAAAGAAGGTAGAAGCGGTACTTGAGAATGTCCCGGAAGAGAAAAAATATAAAAAAACATTGTCCTTGCGCAATTATAGAAGCAGAAAATGATAATTGAAATCCTAGATGCAATGGTGAATAATGAAAAACGGTTCATGAATCCAGGAATTAATCCATCACAGATATAATTGTATAACATATTTAGGCTCAAATCTACTAAAATACTTAAAAACGAGTAACTTCATCTTTTATCAACGTGCAATAACTTTATTTACATTTGTTGTTGTCAAGATTTTTTTTTCCCCTTCTTTTTTCGTATCAGAAGAAATCCCGTACGCTTCTTGCCCAACTTAAGTCAGATGCACAATTTCAAAACTTGTGAAACATCCCCAACTTAAACACAAGGCTTTGTCCGCGGACAGGTTCAAACTCGTGCCATGCACCTAACTCACATCACGTGTTGACTCCTTACCATTGAACAAGCACTATGGGCTTGTCATGATCTTCCTTTCCCGGTCATACTTACAGCTTTGTTAGATAAACACCAAACTGGTGTACTCCCTCCATCACAATTATATGATAATATTTCTATTGGAACACTCAAAATGTTTGACGCCATTCCTGTTCTAAAAAGGTCAGTCCGGTGCACTAAGTTCCTGCTATTTGCGGGGTCCAGGGAAGAACCGGACCACCAAGAGACTGTTTCTACTGTTCGAACCCATGACCACACGGCAGTGTCATCCCTATTCTATATAACTTTTTTCACAACATTCAAAAATTCAAATCCATCAAATTAATTCACAGTTTGAACTTTGATGCTTCATTAATATAAGAGAGATCAACTGAATTACATATAAACTTTATTTCCTACTAAAAATTAATCCTTTTTGGCAAAATCAGAACACATTCATTTCTCAAGATATAATAATTCCATTATAGATAAAATCATACCCAAAAAAGACAATATTTACAGGTATACACGTTCCTCCTTTGATATCATCATGCATCAACCATCAAAGTATCACCATCTTCGTCGTGCATTTCCTCAAGATCCCATCCCCTAAACCCAGCATCATCATCAGCATAATTATCATCATCATCACCAACTTCCCTCGATTCTAAGGAATGCACGAATTGTAGAACAACGCGATTCTCCTCAGTTTCTCTATCAATTTCTTCTTGATCTTCTCGCGGCAACTTATGCCGGCAAAGTGGACACGTATTACTCCGATTAAGCCAAGGAACAATACAGTCATTATGAAAGAAGTGCTTACAAGGCAATTCACTCGCTTCCGAATCAACTTCGAATTCCTCCATACAAATCGAACAACAGCAGCTTTTTAACAATTCGTTAATTTTGACGCTGGGAAGCGAGCCGAGGAACGATTTAAGAGTCGGTGAACGGAACTGTGTTAACTCAAAGGAAAAATCATCGGAGTTGTTGTCAGTCCAATCTGAATCGGAATCAGAAGAGTAAAAAGTAGTAATGGAATTGGTAGCGGCGGCGGTTGGGGGGGTAGAATTGGAGTTAGGAGGTTGAGGAGGAGGAGTAAAAGTTGCAATGGTGTAATTAGGGAGGAGGTGGCGATGGAAGCAGCGAGGGCAGCGGAAGGAGGATCTGGCGGCGGAGGTGGTGGTGGTGATGTGGAAAGCGTGGTTGCAGTTGTAGCACCGGTATGAACGGCGGTTGGAGGCGGCGGAGACGGTGGTGGTGGTGGCCTCCGTCGACATGACGGGACTCTTTGTACTCGGTTTCAACTTTTCCTATTTTTTGTTTTGTTTTCCATTTAATTTATATGCATTCACAGTATATTCCTTGGCCTTAGCATTACAATACCGCATTTCCCTTAAATGCATTAATTGTACTGCATTTTCCTATTTTTTGTTTTGTTTTCCATTTAATTTATATGCATTCACAGAGAATATTTGTTTCTTTTTTGTAAAACGCATTATAATACTATGTTTTACACTGAAACGTATTATTATACTGTGTTTTATAGTGATTTTTGGGCTCACCAATAAGTGTTCTGCGGACAACTGATATAACAATAATTCAAATACATAAAACGTGATATTGTATTGCGTTTTACATAATAAAAAAAAAAATTGCACCCTAAGCTCGGACTCGCCTTCATTCAAAACTTTCCTTCAAACTTCCGTCCATACTTCTCTCTTCTTCTTTTCAATCATTTTTTTATAATGTCTGAAGAGCCAAAAATAAGGATTTCATTATATTGGGGGGTGAGATTGTACTGGAGAATAACTCTGTGAGGTATAGCTCACCTCCACAGTGTCATGTTAAATTGTCGCTTACTATGGAGTACGCTAAATTGGTATGGTTGTTACGTAAAAAAATGAGTGTGAGTAAACGTTCGATGAACCTTAAAGTAACCGGTAGATTTTCGTATTCAGTGACTCTGCAGGGCTTTGCTTATTATTCTGAGTTTAACATCCAAGATGATGAAACTCTTAGAGATTTTTTGCGAATTCCGGATGAATACAGGAAATTTATTGTAATAAAATTATTGGAAATATACGTCAAGGTTGAAGACGTTCCCAATAATGAGGGCATGCATAGTAGGGATAACCCTCAGTCATCGGGTGGTTATTCTGGAGCAGTTTTTGCCAGACAGATTGCTGATGAAAGAATTTGCCTTGATTTAAACTTGTCACCACCGGCGAATAAGCATCCACAAAATAATTTTTCGACTTTATATAATCCACAAGACGATTGGTAAACTTCAATTTTTCTACACTTTAGCGATATTTAATTTATATTTTAATTGGCTTTGTATTAACACTCATATTTTTCATAGGGTACCGTCCGGATATGAATTTTACAAGTTATGACCCCGCCCCTGGTTGAAATATGCGTAGTTCTGGCGTATTGGACCACGGTGGTCCATCCGGGAGTCATCACCAACAAGAAAATATCCATCATGAAACGTCAAGACAGTACGACTTGTAAGTAAAGTGATATAGCTATATGTAAAGTATTTGTCTAGTTGGATAACTTATCATTTTATTCTTTTTGTGCAGTGAAAATGAGTTTCTTGATGTTCCTGACCGACGTATCGACTCGTGATTTGGCAGATGCGCAGAGTCAGGAAGATGATATTGATTATGACAACAATGCGGATGAGTCTGGAGATGACACACCATTCCCTGATGAGGGTGATGAGGAGGAGGAAGTGAATGTTGAACCTAAGCTGACGAGGGAGCATGTTCCTCCACCTCCCGCTAGACCAAGAGTGTACGAGCCCCACGTGCTATTTCATGAGCGTAATATTCCCTACCTTGATAATTTGCCAAGTATGTCGAACGTAGATACCCTCATAAGGGATGATGGCGAAATTCGGTCAGCGAGCTAGGATGAGTCTAGACCAGCGGTTCTGACAAAGGGCATGTATTTTCCGATAAAGCTCGCCTAATTAGGGCTGTAAAAATCTATAATGTAAGAGAGTGCCGTGAGATGATGGTAAGGGAGTCAACTAAGGAGGTATACAAGGCTGTATGCCGTAAAGACTTTATGGGTTGTCACCGGATGTTGCGTGCCAGCCAGAAGAAATCAGGTTTGTGGAAAGTGGGTAAATTTATTAACACCCACAGATGTGAAATGGACACATTCAATGAGAATCCCTTCAACCTGGATGTAGACTTGATTTCTCTTGTCTTGATTCCATATTTGGAAGTGTCCATTAGGTTCAAGATTAAAGAGTGTATTACAGTCATGCACCAGGAGTATGGTTGTACTATAACCAAAAGAAAGGCATACCTCGGTCGCAAACGTGCCGTTGAACTTATTTATGGCGACTGAGATAAGTCTTTTTCATCGCTGCCCAGGTATATGGCCACACTGTAACACTTTAACCCCGGGGAATGTTGTTGAATGGAGGCGTGAGCGGAGTTCGGATAGACCGGAATATATTTTCAACTATGTTTTCTGGTTATTTAAACCAGTAATGATGGTTTTGTGCATTGTCGTCCTGTAATTTCCATAGACGGTACTCATGTATATGGAAAGTATAATATTAAGCTTTTGATTGTAGCTGCAGTAGATGTCTACGGACAAATATTTCCACTAGCTTTTGCCATTTGTGCCAACAAAAGCGAAGAGACGTGAACGCTTTTTTTGAACCACTTGAAGCAGCACGTTGTCAAACAGCGTTCAGGTATTTGTCTAATATCTTATCGACATCGTGGTATTTTAAGTTCTGTATGGCACTTGCCTGAATGGCAGGAGAACCTTATGCATACCACTGTTACTGAGTGAGGCATCTGAAGGCTAATTTCCAGAAGAAATATCCTGACAAGGCCTTACATGACTTAATGTGGATGGCTGTAACTGAGCACCAGCAGTGCAAATTCATGAGGCGCATGGAAGCAATCCGGCAGATAGATCTACGAGCCTATACTTGGCTAATGGGACATGAGCTTCACATGTGGACATTGCATGCTGATGGCAGTAGAAAATGGGGAGCCCTAACTACAAATGTGTCGGAGTCATTCAACTGCTTGTTAAAGTCTGCCCGTGGATCGCCTGTCACTGCCATGGTCCCCATGACATTCAAACAGAGTGCGGAGATGTTAGTTGAAAGGCATGGAGATGCATCGGCATTGATGGACAGGGGTGTTCCATTTATGCCAATACCCATAAGAAGATTTGAAAAGTACAGGAGGCGAGCACATTGGCATTCATTTTTACAGTACGATCACGACTGGGGTATTTTTGAAGTTGAGATTGCTATCCGCAGACACCGTGGGAATAATCTACAGACGGTGAATGAAGCTAGAAGATTGTGTTCATGTGGGAAATGGACCATCTACCACATGTCGTGCGCACATGCCTTGAAGTGCTTTCAACAAGTTGGTTTAAGGGAAACCAACTATATTGATAGGCAATACAGTGTTGTTGCATACGCAGACACGTATAGTGGGTAGTTGCAGCCATTAGGTGCTGAGCATTATTGGCCGCGGGAACCTTTTAAGATGGTGTGTAACAAGGACTATTTGTGCAAGTTGCAAGTACAAAAGAGGAAGTGTATACGGAACCAAATGGATATTGGTGACACCGTTTATGCGCGTAAATGTGGCATATGCTCGCAAACAGGATACAACCGTCGTAAATGTCCTTCAGGTGGTGTGCGTGGCGGTGGTAATCCATCTCCTGGCGCAAGTTCGTCGAATGTACCCAACTATCAAGGATACCCTTAGTCTTTTGTGTTTCGAATTGTTTTCTGTAATACGTGTCTATACTTGTGTATGTTACAATATCTATCAAATAAAATTATGTTCCATAATCTTGTTACATCTTATTTTTTAACATGACCTTTTGATATGGTTGTTCAAATATTAAACTTATTGGTGTTTGTAAAAAAATTTAAAAAAATTAATATTAAAAAATAAATTTAATGTGTAAAGCGTGGTACAATACTACGTTTTATCAGTTGTCTTGTCGTTCTGAAAAAAGCTGAAACGACTGTAGAAAAAGCTATTTTGTTGTAGAAAAATTTAATATGTAAAGCGTGGTATAATACTATATTTTTTTGAGTTGTCTTGTCATTCTAAAAAAGCTGAAAACCATGTAAAAACGTTATTTCGTTTCAGAGAAATTTAATATGTAAAGCGCAGTATAATACTATGTTTTATTGAGTTGTGTTGACGTTCTGAAAAAGCTGAAAATCATGTGAAAAAGCTATTTATTTTCAGAGAAATTTAATATGTAAAGCGTGGTATAATACTACATTTTATGTGAAATCTTGCCTATAAATAACGGGCGCATTCTAGTTATTTTCTGTGCTTAACAATAACCAATAGCAAATATTTCCATAAAACCAAAGTTTATCTTTAAGAAATGTCTCAACAACTCCTTTATATCCCAAGGTGCTATTTGCGGAGAAAAATACAGTTTGTACAATTAGTGGGAAGAATGTGGACGCCGCTACTGGGCGTGTATGAAAAAGTTTGATAGGCAACCCGACAAGCTTACATGTGATTTTGAGGTATGGATGGATGAACCATGTGAGCAGAAATACTACAAAGAGAGAATTTATAATCTTCATAATTTGTGTACGAGGCAATGGGAAAGAGAGTGCCGAACCAACCAAGAAATTGAGGAGTTGAAGGCGAAACTCAAGGAGGTGGAAAGGAAAAAAAGCTGGAAGACCAACTCAAGTGGTTGGAGCAGAGAGTAGTCAACAATGTATCTGATGGGATGACCTGCGATGCTGGCAGAGATAGCTGAAGGTTGTACGACGGCATGCTATTGGAAGGCTTATCTACCTGAGGGATATATCCCGACTGATCATCTCCAAGATCCTCATCTCAAAATCCTCATCATGTGCCTCAACAGGTGGGTCGACAGGTGCCTCAACGGCCCCTTACTGAGGACAACCTCCTCGTCGTCCCCCGCGACCCCGTGATGGGCACCCCTGCCTCGAGGGACAGCCCTGCCTCGTACGGCACCCCTCCCTCATGCCCTACCCCTACCTCGTGGGATAACCCTACCCCGATGGTACTCATCTGGCGGCGCATACTCAGCCTCGTGATCCAACCTCGAGTCATCTCTCGCTTGATACAGGGTCGGATGAGCCAGCTCTTCCACCCCCCAGCCATACTCAACGACTATAGCACTGTTGCCATGCTGCTGCATCTCCTGTCCCAACTAATAGAACATGCGATGCCCAATAGCCTGTGCAACATTTAAAATATTAATTAAATAATGCTATATCACAATTATAAGTTATTAATAAGCCACAAAAATATACCAGTGCCTCATGCCTCCCAGCATATGGTCTGTACCGCTCGCCAAGTACATGAATGGGGTTCCCATCATCAGTCGAGTGTGACGGCGGTACCATGACGTATACAGCTCAATAGTGGCCTCCTGGATATGTGAAGGTGGTGGCGGAATACAGTACTCTCATTGGTTCCAAATATGGGCCTGCTGCTCTAGCCATCCTACATATTGATCGTCCACCCTGATACGGTCATCCCACTGATAACGTATAGGTACCCATGCAGGCTCCCCCAGTATATTCTGGGGAGGGTGAAACCAGCAAAGTACACGCTATGTGGTATGATGCTCCACCACATCGAAGAAGATCATCGGGACGGAAGTGCTCCAAAGCAGTCGGTCGACTGAGCAATAATCAGGCAGCTGAGCTAGCAACTCGACGTTGTATGGCATACAGATAACTATCAAATAATAACATAAAAGTGAGTATGCGCAACATAAGTGAATTTATTACAAGTAAGTATAGGTACATATTTACCTATCCGGCCACCAGCATATCTAACACATCCCTGACAAGGGGGAGATTATGATGAGCACCAGTCCCTCAGTAGTTCTTACGCCGGAGAACCCACCTCGTAGCTAGAGGGAGAAACAGAGGTGCTATACCTGGCTCTAGTGGTGGTAGAGGTGGCTGCAACGGCAGGATCCACTGCCATGCCCAAACCTAAGATAAAAGGTTGATGAAAAATTTAAGAATCATTTTGACCATATAGAATTCGGAGTAATGAATAGAGTATTCGAAATTATTATCACCTATAGAAGCGACAGAAAATCACATATGTCCACCTGGCTGCCCATGCTCGCCCGGCACATACTCCTATACAGGTATGCTAGAATAGCAGCACCCCAGCTGTACAGAGGTAACTCATCTAGCTGCTGCAAATGATACAGAAAGCGCATACTCACTAGATTTCCCGAAGTGTTTGGGAACAAGACACCCCCAAAAAGAAGAAGCAGCGCCAACCTCGTGTACCGCTCAATATGGATAGCCTCTGTCTCGCCGGTAATGTCTGGGTACAATACCTCCATATGCTCTCTAATAGTTGTCATAGAAATGTGACTGCCCCCTTTAAGTGAAGCCTCACCCTGTGGTCTATAACCAGTATACTGCCCCAGAAAATCTAAATACTGGGGATGTGTCCAGGCTCTCATGTACTAGGGCAGTACAATGGCCAGTCCATCTACACGGAGCCCATACAAAACCTGAACATCCTCGAGCTTGATGGTGGCCTCTCCAGTGGGCAAGTGAAAAGTGCGCGTCTTCGGTCGCCACCGCTCTATCAAGCCCGTGATGATAGACCAATCGAGCTGCATCCGCCCAATCCAAAAAATCGTAAAGAAGCCCGTAGCCTCGAGGCGCTCGACTACGTGGGGATAGAAATCTCTCCCCCTCAAAAAGTCCCACAAATCGTCAGGTATCCTGGCGCGGAGAGTCTGATCCAATAGATGTCCCTCCCATACATAGGAGGACCTATGGTCGCCCTGCAACACTAATATCTGATCCTCAACTGGTCCAGGATGCACATGCGGCATGTCCATGTCGTCTACTATAATTTAAACAATATTAGTTGTGTGTTTGTGTTATAATAAATTAAATAAATAATTATTTAATTAGACTGAATAATTATCTATTGGTTGCAGGCTCGATATTTGAGGCCCGGTAGCACCAAGTTATCTTTAATTATTATGTGTGTCAATTTCAATAAGTTTAAAATTTTGTTAGTTTAATAAATTAAATAAATAAATATTTAATTAGACTGAGTAATTATATATAGGTTTTAGGCTCGATATTTGAGTCCCGGTAGCACCAAGTTATCATTAATTATTATATGTGTCAATTTCAATAAGTTTAAAATTTTGTTAGTTTAATAAATCAAATAAATAATTATTTAATTGGACTAAGTAATTATCTATGGGTTCCAGGCTTGATATTTGAGGCCCGGTAGCACCAAGTTATCATTAATTATTATGTGTATTAATTTCAACAAGTTTAAATTTTTGTTAGTTTAATAAATTAAATAAATAATTATTTAATTGGACCGATGTCACGACCCAAATCGGCCCGATCGTAACGGCGCCTCTTGTGAAGACAAGGTCAGCCGACACAACACCCATATTAACCCTTTAATCAAGAGTCATTTTTAAGCCTTTAGTTAAATAATATTTCATAATATAAGTCTAAATGAACAGTGCAAAAATAACATACAAGCCCGACATCGGGGTGTCACTAGCCATGAGCATCTACCAAGGTCTGAATACAACAACAACAACAACAACAACAACAACAACAACAACAGTAGTAAAAATGTACTAAGTTCAGAAATAAAAGTGAGAAGGGAGAAGCGGTGTTGCGAACGTCGTGCAGCCACCTTGCTAACTATGATGACTCCGCATCTGAGCAACCAGCACCCGCTACCGGGTTCCAAAATACCTGAATCTGCACACGAGGTGCAGGGAGTAATGTGGGTACTCCAACCCAGTAAGTAATAAGAGTAAATAAAGACTGAGCAGTAAGAAATAATGAATCCACATTTTTACATTAGGCTCAATAAGCACAACAAGCTTTCAAATCATAATACGAGGCAATCGTCTCATTTTAAATTCAACTTTTTAGTAAAAATCACTTAAAATACCTTCCAGCAATTTCAGTAGGGGTTCAATATCATTTGCAATAAAAAGGATGAAAACCATAATCGGCCCCTCGGGCAAAACATAGTTCATAAAACAGCCCCTCGGGCAAAATCGCAATCATAAACACCTCATAACTTGAAAATCTCAATGGGAATAACCAATGCCAAATCAGTGATTATATTCTTAGCATCTCATACACCCTAGTTTAAATAAAATTTGTTTTAAAATATTTGTTCAATATTTCGACAGAGGCTCAATATAAAAATGAGTGAAAACAGTCACTAAATCAACATATTCGATAGAAACTCACTTTAAAAAAGGAGTGAAAGCAATAAGTTCATAAACATGCCTCTCAGGCAAAGCATCACTCATATGCATGTATATATCTATCGCCCCTCGGGCTAGCCTCTTAGTCACTCGTGATTCAACTCTTACCAATCATTATTCACACTCAGCAGTCACGCTCAATAGGTACCATATATAGTACCCGCTGCGGCGTGCAGCCCGATCCATATAACCCGTCGACGAGGCTCACTGGGGGTATGCAGACTCCGGAGGGACTCCTACATCCCAAGCGCTGCCCGATCCATATAAGTATTGTTGCGATGTGCAGCCCGGTCCGTATACACACACACACATACACACACACACACATATATATATACACATACACACATATATATATATGACGTGCAGCCCGATCCATAGATATATAATCCTCACAACTAGGCCCTCGGCCTCTCTCGGTCATTAACCACACCATCAGACCCTCAATCTATCTCAGTCATTAATCTCACAATCAAACCCTCGGTCTATCTCAGTAAAACAGGGAACTCAGCCCAAAATAGTTTTCACATTTTTAAGAATATAATGATAAAGCTAAATTTGAGTAATAAATAGGTAAAACGTGACTGAGGATATGCTTTCAACCAAATAGAGTGAGGACAGATAGTAAAAATGCCCCTAAGGGTCTCAACAAGTCGGCACAAGGCCCCAAACATGGCATACAACCTAAAATATAATAACATCCAGCAATTAACTATCAAATACGCACTAAAATAGTCGTTCGGGATGGACTAGGTAACAATCCTCAGCGGTGCTCTATCCCACACTCGTCATCTAGCGTGTAAGTCACCTCAAAGTAACACATCGATGTGTAACCCGGGATTTCAAACCCTCAGGACAGTATTTACAATCATTACATACCTCGAACCGGTGAAATTTCTAACTCGCAGTGCCTTTGCTCCTCAAATCGGCCTCCATGCGCATCGAATCTATCCAAAATTAGAACGAATACATCACAATATGCTAAGGGAACAAAGCCCGAGCGAAAACAATAAATATCGGGTACAAATCCCGAAATTACCAAAATTCGAGCCTCGGGCCCACTTCTCGAATCTCAGAAATTTTTATATTAATAGATTCCTTATTTTTTCACGAGTTCATGCATATCAAAAGTTCTTAAATCCGACCTCAAATGGTCCTTCAAATACCAATTCAAAAGTCCAATTTCTCAAGCCCTAGTTCTTCAATTTTAGGCTTAGTTTCCATGAATTTCTAGGTGGATTTCACAATATAATCGAGTTTTAAGACCTAAATTCTTACCTCAAGTCGTTTCCCCTTGAATCCCTCTTTAATTTCCTTCAAGAATATCCAAAAATGAGTAGCTATGGGTGAAAATAGACCCACATTTGCGAACAAGATGACTTTAAAAACATTCTGTTTAGGCCTCATTTCCTTATACACGATCGCGGAACATTCCTCGCGATCGCGAAGAACAAATCTTTAGCTCTCAAAATTCCTCTTATGTGATCGCATATAATACTCTGCAAACGCAATGCACAGATTTACCATACTACGCGATCGCGGACACAGTGCCGCATTTGCACTGAACAAAGTCGAGCCAAAACCCCAGGTCCATTAACTCTACGCGAACGCGACCTTCCCTACGCGTTCGCAATCAACAATTTCCTTACCCTTATGTGATCGCAACACATCCTATGCGAACGCATTGAACAACGATGGACTTCCCCCAAAAGCTTCTACGCGATCACAATTGCATCTATGCGATCGCAATGAACAAAATACCTGCAACTGAAGCCTGCAATTTCTACTATCTTTTAAGGCACAAAATGGTCTGATTGACCATCCGAAACTCACCCGAGGCCCTCGGGACCTCAACCAAACCTGCCAACATACCCCATAACATTATTCCAACTTGTTTCAATCATCAAAACACATCAAATTACATCAAATTACTCAAAACTCATCGAATTCAAGCCTAAGTTTTTCAAAAACTTCCGAAATACACTTTCGATCAAAAACCCGACCAAAAAATGTCCGAACAACCTAAAATTTTGCATACACATCCCAAATGACATAACGAAGCTACTGTAGCTCTCGAAATTCCAATCCGACTCTCGGATCAAAATCTCACCTATCAACTAGAATTCGCCAAATTACTAACTTCGCCAATTCAAGCTTAATTCTATACCGGACCTCCAAAACCAATTTCGATCACGCTTCTAACTCATAAATCAGCCAATGAAGCTAACCAAATCATAAGAATTCCGATCCCAACTCGTATACAAATATGTCAAATTTTGGTCGAACCTTTCAAATTTCAAGTTCGATTGAGAACTGTTTTCTTCCAAACTCATTCCGATTACCCTGAAAACCAAAACCTGCAATTTACATAAGTCATAATACATCACACGGGGCAAGTCATGCCCGAGAACTAGCAATCAAAGTGCAAAAGCTCAAAACGACTGATCAGGTCGTTACAACTAAGTAATTATCTATGGGTTCCAAGCTCGATATTTGAGGCCCAGTAGCACCAAGTTGTCATTAATTTATATTGGTGTCAATTTCAATTAGTTTAAAATTTTGTTAGTTTAATAAATTAAATAAATAATTATTTAATTGGACTGAGTAATTATCTATAGGTTCCAGGCTCGATATTTGAGGTCCGGTAGCACCAAATTATCATTAATTATTATGTGTGTCAATTTCAATAAGTTTAAAATTTTGTTAGTTTAATAAATTAAATAAATAATTATTTAATTGGACTGAGTAATTATCTATGAGTTCCAGGCTCGATATTTGAGGGCCGGTAAAAACATATATTAATTTGTTAGTTTTGTAAGTTTATTTTTATAAATTAACTAATTTATTTTGTAAAGTGTAATTGGGTAGAGTTTGTAGTTAGTACATACTTAAACTACAGAGACTCTACGCTAAAAGGCTCTATATTATACTACACTAAAAGGCTCTAAATTTTACTACGCTAAAAGGCTCTAAATTTTACTACGCCATAAGGCTCTATATTTTACTACGCTAAAAGACTCTATATTTTATTACGCCATAAGACTCTATATTTTACTACGCTAAAAGGCCACTATTACATATAAAAACAACAAACATAACATACATATGAACAACAAATTAAATAATTAATTCAAGGCTAATAATTAACTATTTTTTGTCCCAAGGCTAATAATTCAATCCAGGTAAAAATAACATACAAATTTAAACATAAACATAACACAAATCAAAGTGGAAACACATTCAACAAAATAAATATGCATATGCTCTATGAGTTTCGACATAAACAAAATCGAAACACCTCAATTTAAGTTTTTTGAAATAGATCCAAATTGAATTTTTGAACCCGAAAGAAGGAATCCAAGGCTTGTAATCTATGTGGGACCTACACTCTTCGCTTTTTGTGTGACGAGTGGGGCCAAAAAAAATTTTATTTGCGGGGAGGGGGGACCAACAGTGGGGGCGGGGGGATTTTTTAATGGCTTCTATCGTGAAATTGGGGAAGAAGAAGGACTGCCTATATTTAATTATAGGGAAACGCAGTACAATACTACGTTTAAGGGAAACACAGTATTGTAATGCGTTTTCCTATAAAAATTAATTTTTTAATAAAGCACAGTATAATACTGCGTTTAACTCTAACGGCTAACTTTTTGTTAAAGTAAAATGTAGTATTATACTGTGTTTTATNGGAGTTTAGGAATTGTTATAAATTGGGTTGTAATAAATAATCGAGTATATATTAATGGATTTGTATCATTATTGGCTAGCATTTGAGCTTTGTTCATCGGTTCGAGTCTTCGAAAGGGCGTGGAATGCCGGTTATCGTTTGGTGTATAAGAATAGTGTGGTATAAGGTGTATTAGTAGTGCATGAATTAGTAATACATGTGTTAGTAATGCAAGCATTAGTTATGAAAATATTATTTCTTATATATTGTTTGGTGTGGTGTATTAAAATTATAATGCATTGCATAATTTTTAAGAAAAATAGTTACTTACAAAAATACCCTCCATATTTTTTAATGGCTTCTATCGTGAAATTGGGGAAGAAGAAGGACTGCCTATATTTAATTATAGGGAAACGCAGTACAATACTACGTTTAAGGGAAACACAGTATTGTAATGCGTTTTCCTATAAAAATTAATTTTTTAATAAAGCACAGTATAATACTGCGTTTAACTCTAACGGCTAACTTTTTGTTAAAGTAAAATGTAGTATTATACTGTGTTTTATGTATAAATGTAACTTTTTTTAACAGTAAAAACGTATTTTGTGCCAAAAATGGCACTATTTAAGTTTCGGACTCATAAATACATTGTTTGATACATTTTTCAACTTATTAGTTGTACATCATACTTGGCATTATCCTATGCGTAAGTAATGCATAGAAAACCATGGCATTAGTAATACCAAGGCTTTAATACATGCATTGACATAGTTAAAGACAAAATTGTCCTTAAAGTCCCTTAAAGCTAGAAAATATGGAGGGTATTTTTGTAAGTAACTATTTTTCTTAAAAATTATGCAATGCATTATAATTTTAATACACCACACCAAACAATATATAAGAAATAATATTTTCATAACTAATGCTTGCATTACTAACACATGTATTACTAATTCATGCACTACTAATACACCTTATACCACACTATTCTTATACACCAAACGATAACCGGCATTCCACGCCCTTTCGAAGACTCGAACCGATGAACAAAGCTCAAATGCTAGCCAATAATGATACAAATCCATTAATATATACTCGATTATTTATTACAACCCAATTTATAACAATTCCTAAACTCCGATCGAAAAGTTGATGAAAATGCCATCGGGCCCACATGCCCGGATTACCAAAATTTTCGAAGAATAAGTTTAGCCATAGCCTCACAAACTCAAATATATATTTTTCTCTTAATTCCATACCCAAAATTATGGTCGAAATCCAAGAATATTAATTTTCTAGGTTTTCCCTCAAACCCTCAATATCTACCAATTTACATGCTAAAATCTATACAAAATCAATATATTTAACTCAAGATAGGCGGGGTTAGCTTACCTTGTCGTTGATGATGAAAAACCCCACTTGAAGCTCCCCAAAATGGCCCATACCAAGAGAAAAATTGCCAAATCCCGACTTTAAAACAACCCCACTGCCTCCAGCACTTTTCGCATCTGCGGAAAAATGACCACATTTGTGGTCCCACATCTGCGAAAAGTGACCACATCTGTGGTCCTGCGTCTGCGAAAAAATAATCGCATTTGCAATCCCGCATCTGCAGAAAAATGACTGTATCTGTGGTCCATTCACTTCCAGCCCAAAATCGCATCTGCGGCTCCCTTAGCCGCTTCTGCGCCTCCGCACCTGCGGCCCAATTCTCGCAAGTGCGGTTATGACAGCAACCAGCAAGTTTAGCCTTTCCAAAATTCTATTTTCGATCCGTTAACTATCCGGAATCCACCCAAGGCCCCCGGGACCCCAACCAATCATGTCAACCAGTCCCAAAACACATTACGGACATGCTTGAGGCCTCAAATCATATCAAGCAACGGTAAAACCATGAATCGACCTCCAATCCAAGCTTTATGAACTTTAGAATTTCAAACTTCTACTTTCGATGTTTAAACATATCAAATCATGCCCGATTGACCTCAAATTTTGCAGACAAGTCTTATTCGACATTACAGACCTACTCTACCTTTCAGAATCGGATTCCGACCCCGATATCAAAAAGTCCATTTCCGGTCAAACTTCTCAAAAACTTTCAAATTTCTATCTTTAGCCAAATGACTCCAAAATGACCTACGGACCTCCAAATTCACTTCCGATCGCGCTCCCAACTCCAGAATCACCATACGGAGCCATGTACAGACTCAAAATACCAAACAGATATCGATGACACTGAAATGTATTTCAAGCCAAACTTATGAAATTTATTCTAAAATGCTAACTTCCACAATTGGCGCTAAAACGCTCCTGGGTCATCCAAGACCTGACCCGGCATACGCTCAAGTCTCAAATCATCATACGAACCTGTTGGAACCTTCAGATCCCGATTCCGAGGTCGTTTACTCAAAAATCCCGTCCTAGTTAATTCTTTCAACTTTAAGCTTCCGAAATGAGAATTATCTTCCCAAATCAACTCCGAACTTTTTGAAATCAATTCCGACCACGCGTACAAGTCATAACACCTGAAATGAAGCTGCTCATGACCTCAAACTGCTGAACGATGCACCAGGGTTCAAAACGACCAGTCGGGTCATTATGTTCTCTCCCACTTAAACATACATTCATCCCCGAACGTGCTAAAAACTGCGCTGGAGTAGTCTGAAATCACTGTTTGACACCTCATGCACCTTCAAATGCTACCACAACTCAGTTGAGCTCATTAGCTCGATCAATTCTAAAGATATTTCCTTTTATTCACGCAATCAAGCCTTAGAGTCCAATTCCAACATCCGAAATTTTATGCTAGGCCTGTTTCCAACATACGTTAATCATATCAATCATTACACGCGGTACGAAGACGTCACTGTACACCTTAGCTGAATTCACACCTTGCACCATTTTACTCATAGGACCACAATAACATTCTCTGATCAATTCAATCGAAATTCCACGAATCTGATCTCCCATTGCACCTCATGACCTACATAGGTCTTGCTCTACTTCTTACAATATTGCTATGATGGAAGAGATGTGTAGAAATTCATAACCGACTGCCGAATCAATAAATTATTGGGTCCATACTCCTGACAAGAATCATCACCTCATTCTGAACCAAATAATGGTCTTAGCTCCTTAATATACTCCATATAGTCAGATTGCACTGATCCTAAATCCAATGATCTCGTCTCACCCAGTACGAATTGCTTGGGATATAAGCCACCCCGAACATAATCAAAAGTCTCATATGATGCCACAATATGCCAATAGGCTACCAATTCGATGCAATACAAAAGGAAAACGAACTTTGAAAAGGAAGTTCAATTACACTGCTCGCGAATCATACATGCGACGCGGTCGACTTAATTAAACAAACACCCGCTCGCGAATCAAACATGCGAAGCGGGCACACAGATAATATAAATTTTCCTCATAAAATAGGAAACAAAACACATAAAAATAGATACGGGAAACTGTACTTAGCTTCACACTGTTGCGGCGCGCAACCCGATCTAACAACATAACCATGGCAGCGTGCCACTTGATCCACCCATAAAACTCGCATAAGGAGATACGCATCGAGATAGATTGCTCATTTCAATAATATACCGAATATTGGTCACAAGCACACTAAGTGCATAATTCCATCCCTAGGGAGACATATAGCGCCAGAAGCCACAAAACTCGAGCACAACTGAGGTGTGATATACAGTTTGAAATCTTAAAGGCCACCCTGCTCATATAACATCATCTCTACGTGCAGCCTCATCACACAAGGAATTCACCAAGCCGTCTCACAACTCGCACGACGTAATACATCACTACATGAAATAGTTGATGACAAGATAACATCCCGACTACTCTTCCATTAAGGAGCGCTGTGATGAAATGAACATATCTGACCTGATATAGAGCCCATATTTACATTTAAATCCATCCACCGACCTCAAGTCGACCTTAGTCGTACCTAACTAGGCCGATAACCCTTCAAAGGTCCATACTAACTTCTTTTTTCTCATAACACACAAGAACAATCGTCACAATAGGAGTAATCCTCCGCAATCCACAATTCAATAGACTGTGTGCCCTCCAGGCATATATTCTCAAATCAACGATATTATCGCAACCTTCATAATTCTCTTAAGTCTTTAATCAATCAAGTGACTACCTTCCATACTCATACAATCTTCTTGTAAGACACACTAACGCTGAAAAACGATCAAGAATCATTAACCAAGATGCAAAGCCCTTTTTACAAAACACCAATCTCAGGCGACACTGAAGACAATACCAAATTACCTTAAACATCGAAATTTCTTTCCTACTCATCCGACTCGTGACATCCTTATCAATGTCGAACTGCTACCTTGATCTTCACTTCAAATTCCATACCACTAACTACACCCAACACGCCGATATACGATAGAACTCATTTTTTATCATAACTTCAGAACCACTATTAGATTAACACTTCATTATATAAAACTTTCCACTTAACTAACTTCAGGAGGACCATAGCAACACACAGGTGAATTCTCATGACCGTGGAAATATGCAAATCTCTAAGTAATGGTCTAAGCCACCATAGCCCTTATGGGATCTACCTACATAACATGCCATAACACTAGAGTACTTTTTGAATATCACCAACTACGGTGGCTGACAAGACTCGTACACACCGCCATATTTCACTAGCATAACTCGATCACGCTGAAAGAACTGCTCACTACCAGCAACACGCCAATTTGACTATGGCTACCCAATCCCTCTTCTTCCAATTTATCCTTAATTTCCATATAAACAATGATAACTCCATTAAACACTTAACATACTCCATCCGCACTCATCCCGAGTGACCCTGAATCACAAGACCATGCTGTCTCAAAAATCCCACGAACCATTTTGTACCTCCCAATTGCTACATCGCAAGTCAAAACATCATAGAACATTCTGTGCCTCTTCTCATAGGTTGCTATCAAGCTTGATTCTTAACCATACCTATAGGCTTGAAATCATTAGGCATCACACTTTAACTTTTGAGTTCGCTAGGACCGTTGTTGAGAGCCACCCGGTCTGACTTGGCCCCGAATTTAACAAACTCCATAAATCTTTTATCACATAAATACCCTCTCAACGAAGAACCTGGCCGAATCACTTCCCTTGGAACCCGCATCTATATAAAGCACGAGTCATAAATCCCTTCTGAATCTGAACATGAGCCAATAAGTCCAACCATAGCACACCTTTAACAATTCCTTTGCTCAAATTATCACTTATGTTCCTTTCCCGTAGCTGGAGTAACCCATCAATATGGTAATAACCATAAACCTCGCAAGTAGTTAACCATGTAACCAAATCATAAGCGGTGGGACTCTCCCACTTAATTAGCTTGAAGCCATTATTACACAACTCTGGCATTCACCAGGACTCTTTATCTCTTATTGACGTAACCTTGCGTGATCAACCGCTAAAATTCTCAAAATCTTACTGTAAACCCCCCTTTTATACTTTGAATCATCAACCACATTCGCACGACTGATCTTTTGGCTGCATAACCAATAGAATTCTTCGCTGAAGCTTCGCCAACTATGCGACTGCTAACCTGCTCACCGGGAATAACCCACCTTAGTCTGAGCTCACTCTATAGTTGCACAAGTCCATTCACACCTCGTGGACATCAATTAAATTTGTGGCAACATCCTCCCAATTCAAAGCTATGTCGTATCCTTCTTTTTTTTTAAGCAGCTCCCTTCCGTTATATCAAATCTCCTGCCGCCTAGTAGCCCATACTTCAAATTAGATCCGTAGACCCCAAATCACCAATCACTAAAATTCCCAAGTCATCCCAGACTCTCCTTAAGGCGCATAGTCATCCTACCCCAGTGCCCATATGCAATTCCACCACTCTCTCACTTTGGCAGAACTCATCCCTTTAATCGACTCCTAGACCTTTGCCTCTTATACTTGGCCTTCTAGAAATTTTAGCCACCGCCTGGCACTTCCCATATGTCTTTCCTTATCCTTTGCTGCTCAGTCGCTGCCTTAAATAAAATCTATCTTTGTGGCACTTGAACCCACAATTGCTGTTAACTTTACACCTTTCGGAAGATCGTCCTTCTCATACCATCAACAATAGAAACACTGATTCAACCCTGAACTACTGCACCCTGCGATATCTGACAGCCGCATTTTCGATACTATTTCACAATAGCTTGCCCCAAAGGCGAATTGTAGAAGATCGTAACACCGGCGAACTTAGTGCGTTCAATTAGGACAACGACATCCCCTCATAGAAGAAAGCTCCACCACGCTCGCAAATACCAAGTCTCATTACTCTACCATCCCGAATCTGCACATTCTTAGTCCGATTGCCTTTCCCCTGTCGGAAATAAAATACTGAATCTCTAGATTATGCACTGAGTAAACCTCCCTTCAAGTCATTCACTGCCCCGCCACATAGGCAAACATCCTACCATCATATCACTACTGCGAGACAATCGTTCATAAGCATCATGCCAACTTGTGCCTAGCCTCAGAGCCCTCAAAAGTACCGTTACTGGGCTGAAATAAGAAAATATCCTTCCACAAGGCGATAATAATAGCTCAGACGACTATACGGGAAGAAAAACCCGCACTGCATTGGTAGTTCCATAAAAATTCTTCAATTCTCGATTTATAAGAAGCGGTTCGCATCGCACATGATTGAATAGGAATGAATTAAAGGCATACGCCTCCAAGGATCAAATCGCACGATAAGGAATCAAGAAGGGAAGTACTCCTAACAGTCCTGCAGCCTCCCCAGGATATGTACAGACGTCTCTGTACCTATCCGCGAGACTCTGCTAGACTTGCTCATGACTCGTGAGACCCTAGGAAACTAGTGCTCTGATACCATGTTGTCACAACCCAAAATCCACTAAGGGTCATGGTGGCGCCGGACACCGCTGTTAGGCAAGCCAACCGAAATACTTAATTAAATTTCAATTTTAGTATTTGGTGAAATCATTTTTCTTTATACATTAAGTAACAAATAATGAACTTTACAGAAATAACCATGAAGTGTTTGACACACCTAATATTGAACAATCCTATAACCATCCCAGAACCCGGTGTCACAAGTGCATGAGAAATTTATAAGAAATAATATAATACAACAACCGTCCGGAACACAATATTGGACAGAAAATAAATACAGATAACTGAAAGAGACTCTGCTAGCTGCGGGTCACCTCGAGAAGTGCAGCTCACCTAAATCTCCGTATCAACCATGCTGCTACGCCTAGTAGACCACTAGAGTTACATATACCTGTGCAACAAAAATTCACAGAAGTGTAGTATGAGTACGAAAGCAACGTGTACTCAATAAGTATCCCGTCTAATCTCGAAGAAGCAGAGACGAGATGGTCGACTTCGACACTTACTAGTGGTCCAATAATGAAGTCAATAAGGCATTAAATCATGGCTTTCTATAAACATGATTTTAACCCAATAGAAGGAAACAAGTAATCAATTAATTCGCTTATAGGAAATTTCCAAAATTCCTTTTCATTATTATCCAAATATTCTCAAGCCATAAAGAGGCAATAACAACTTTAATAAGTTCAAGGCAACAATACAAGCATGCGCAAATCATGCCGAGGTGTACGACCCGCTCCAACAAAAAATAAATTGTGCACTGCCGAAGGTCGAACAACGCGAACCATAGATGCATCTATTAACCCGCTCGCAAACTATCCATGCGACGGGGTCAACATAAAACAAACAATCACCCTGCTAGCGAATCATATATGCGACGCAGGTACACATAGAAATACATGCTCAAATAGCCAATTAGGAATTTATCGAGGAACATTTATCCAAATAAAAGCCCCTCCTATTTTAACAATTTAAGAAAAAGAAATTTAATCCTTTTTTAAATTTATTTACTAATTCGATGTGATTTAAGCAACTCAAGCTATCAATAAGTTTACAATTAATCCAAGTATAGAATGCTTTTGGTCCTAGACTACCCGGACAATAGCATAATAGTAGCTACACTAAGAGTGTACTGTAGGCCGGGCTGAGACCGGGACCGGACCGGGCCCGCGGGCTAAACGGGCCTGGCGGGCCGGTCCCTGATGGTGCAAGAAGCCCGTGACGGGCCGGTTAAAAATGGCAAGCCCACGAGCCTGGGACCGCTAACCCCGGGACCGGCTGGCGGGTCTGGGCCTAACGGTCCTAACGGGCTCCAACGGCCATTTTTTTAATTTTTTTTTTTAAAATACCAACGGTTATATTTTTAAAATCTAGCCGTTGGGCTTCAATTTTAGCCGTTGGCCACTTTAAAAAATAGCCATTTGGCCCCCAAAC
>MU780092.1:31320-41480 GCA_026770625.1 Nicotiana glauca | reverse complement strand
TTTTATATTTCTTTCAGACGGTTATGTGTATTATTCTTAGAAGTTCGTGAGTATTGTGACACCAGTTCTTGGGTAGTGTATCATGTTTTAGGTTTTCTGCATCGTATCTAGTAAAAATTATTAAGTCTTCCGCTAAATTTATTTATTCCGCTGCAATTATAGTATTATATTTTAAAATATTTTTAAAATGAGAGTCGTAACCAATGGGAATGAAATCAAGAGTTGGCTTGCCTAGCTTCCATTAGTAGGCGCCATCACGACTCCTGATGGTGGAAAATCTGGATCGTGACAGAAAAATATCCTTTTCAATTTGTTTGAAAATAATTTTCTATATGCGTGTATTTTACAAAACAATAAATAATACAAAGAAAAAATAATCTCTAATGTTGGACAGTATTTACCGCAATGTGCTTTTTCACACATACAACTATATGTTACACTTTCAAGAGGGATATCACCATCGACAATAAGTGTTCTGATCATGACAGAGCAACCAAAGCATTAGAAGGGAATATAGACAAAAAATTGTCTATAAAAAAAACCTTAGGTTAGATATCATCATATTGTATATTTCTAAATTATAAGTATATAACAATATTATCTAACATGAATAAATTGATCAGTTTTGCGGCTTCATATGTTATCCAATCATTTTGAATTCGCATATTATGCTAATGTAATAATAATTTTTGGCATTTAAACAATATTGTATTTTATATATTATATTTGTTGTGCCTTCATATAATTACTTGATTAAACAATTATACCTTACTATTAACGTGCAACACACGTTCATAGATACTAGTTTTATAAAATTCATATATTCCTGTTTAAAGACAATCTTCACAGAATCCTAGAGATATTTGAAAGTCGCCTTCATTACTGGCAAATTATACGTGCTATAGTGAAGTGTTGTTATAAAGGACATATATTATAACACAACACAAAAATCGATCTTGAGACAAACTTGACTTCTATATATATTGAATGACTGTTATATAGGGATGCTGTAATAGATAGTTATGACTGTATATACAGTGGCGGAGTCACTCATTAGCAAAGAGAGTCAACTAATACTCATTCATCGAAAAATAACATTGCGTAGATAGGTTAAATTTTTAATTTTTATGTATATATATATATATATATTAATCCCTTGATTTCTTCGTATGCTTGCTTATTTATATTTTAACTAATTTAATAAAAATTCTGACTCCGCCTCTTAATTGTTAAGGAAAGAATAGCAAGCAAATTGCCCATTTCTCTCGGTTGTAAATTTTTAGGCGTAGGGACAAAAACTATCCGTTGCAGAGAGCTGGACAAGTTGAAGATTTTATTTTTTACTTCTTTATATTTTTTTCTTTATAGTATATAAAATCTTGATTTGCTAAATCATACTGAGCAAGGAAAGACGTGCTACTGATAATGTACCATACTTCTACATTTTGAAGTTCCAGCTACTTAATGAATTGGCCAAAGAATACATATTTCATGGCTCCCCCGACATCCCACATGCCTTTTGCTATATATTTTTGTTATTATCTCCAGTTGCGGATCCACCTTGATGGGTGGGGTGAGGCCAGATCGGCAAAATTTTCATATACATATATATGTTAAAACTTTTTTTAAAAAAGGTTAACTATTTATAAGTGCATAGCTATTCGAATGCAAGAGTAAAAAGAGTTAATGTGAAAACCACTAATAATATTATTATTAAAAACAAATACTTTTAGTCACAATTCATAATGAACTATTAATAGTATTATCATAACAAAAAACGACTTCTAGTCACAATTCACAACTATGATCCATGACTTTTCATATGTTGAAAACAATGAATAATGACGTCGTTGTTCACAATTGAGAATATCTTTCGCTCTACATAGCAAACTAAACAACTATTTTTATTGAATTTGCTTTCAAAGAATAAACAATAAGCATGAAAAGGATTCAAAATCCTTCTACAGCATATTTATAATCTCTTACTTTAATAAAAATACCAAATCTTATTAGTTATTATCTTGTGCTATGTTCTGATTTTGAGATTGTTGTGAATGACCGGAGAGTTTGCTAATTATTTCGTCTACTTTGTTCTTTGTTTTTTCCTTTGCGTTCCTAATAAGCAAAAACTCAAGAAGGGTTTAATTTTAAAGTTTTTCGGAAACAATGCCTTTCTTATTCTTAAATACTAGTATTAGTACCCGCGCAGATGCGCGGACACTAATCATATCAAATATTTAAGTTATTTGAATTGTATAAATAATCTTAAAATTTACACTTTCTCAGTAAATAAAGATAATCATTGGATATTAACTACATGAAAAAATATTAACCATTTCTTCTATTTTTTTTTTTTTGATACCATTCTTGCCGGCGTCATTTGGATCCTAAAAGTAGTCAGGAATCAATAGACGTGTGCCCTATATATTACATTTATTTTAAAAGAAATTCACTTTATTCTATCTAGCTAAAGTGTTTTAAAGTACTATAATTATATGATTTTTAATGTGAAAGGATTTTATAGTTATATGCAGTATTTTTTTTTCTTTTCTTTTTTGCCAGTGGCGAAGTAGTATTTAAATAATTAGAAAGATAATAAAAGTTCCTAACATGATTGTACATGATCATTAACTTAATTAAGTATGATAACACGATTGTTTGAATTTAATATCTATTCTACCACACTCATTCTAATATGATATAGATTAAAATTAAATAACTTTCTCATCTCAAATTCAAATGGTTTTTATCATTTTATTTTCTAAATTGGACTGAATTTTCAAAAATTTATGTTATCCTTTCAAACTCAAACTAGTTTCACTCAATTCAAATATTAATCATACAAAAATATTTTCTTAATTATTTGAACACATTATATCTAAACGTTGTAATATCTAACGTATAAAATATTTGTTTGCCCGATTTATCAATATTAATATGACTTTATTATTCTTGTTATTAAAATATTTTTTACTGATTATTTAAATTTTTTATTAACTTATAAATAATTTTTATACTTTATGTATTTGCTGCTTGAATTTCTTTAATTTTAAACTCAATAAATCTTTAACATCTTAAGTAAATTTTAGTTTTATTTTATATTTTAACTTATTCCAAAATATAAATAATCATAGGTTATCTCAATTTAGGTTTTTTTTTAATTTTTTGTTTTTTATTTTTTATTTTTTATTAATTTTTATCTCCATATTTCTAGCTAACATAGAAGAAAATCTATGGTTGGATGAATATATAGATATAAATATAGATACAAATACAAATATAAATATAAATATAGATATATAAATTAAATTTTTCTAAGATCTATTTAGATTACGTATAAGATTCACTTAAACTACTTCTATTAAATATGTTTCCATTTATAATTCATACTTTTAATGTTGTCTTAAAATTGCCAAGCGGCTTCATTTTAGCTTGCCACTTGGCTTTACCACATGCTTCACTACTCTCCTTTTAATATAATATAGACTCCATATTTCTAGCTAACATAGAAGAAAATCTATGATTGGATGAATATATAGATATAAATATAGATACAAATATAAATATAAAAAAATATATATAAATTAGATTTTTTAAATATCTATTTTGAATTACGTATAAGATTCACTTAAACTACTTCTATTAAATATTTTTCCATTTATAATTCATACTTTTAATGTTGTCTTAAAATTGTCAAGTGGCTTCATTTTAGCTTACCACTTGGCTTAACCACATGCTTCAATACTCTCCTTTTAATATAATCTAGATAATTAATATAATAAAGCATAAAGGTGAAAGTAGGTAGGAGAAGGACAAAAAAAAGCAAAAAAGGAAAATTTTGATCAAAAGCAAGGAAAAGCTAAAAAAAGTGGCGGACAAACCTAAAGGGAATAGGAAAAGTTAAAAACTTTTTCACAAAAGACAGAAGACAAAAAGGTGACAAATATAAAAGAAATGTCGTGACAAGAATTCGAACCTGGGTGTTCGCACTCAGCAAAGACTTTTAACTCCCGCTTCAGAACCACAGCACCCATAACTCATTTTCTTTATTAGATGCTCGCTAAAATCTTATACCCAATTTCGTATATTTTTATTATAGCTACACATAGTTTATTTCAAGGTCAATGGGTGCTTGAGCACCTAAATTTAACATGTAGGTCCCGCCCCTGCTATTGAATACTGTTGAAGTTACATGTGGTTTAGCGGCCCAATACAAAACTGAAGGCCCAACTGCCCAACACAAAACTGAAGGCCCAACTTGAAATACATGTTGTACATATAAGTTAACTTACATGTGTAGCCACTTTCTTTGATAGAGATAACCATTCTTTATTAGTTATATACAGAGTACATAGTTCTAGAAGATTTAAAAAAATTTCTCTATAATAAACAAATCAGAAATATTAGAAATAAGAGTTCACTTTTCTCTCTCTTCGTGAATAGGGTTCACCCCTTTATTTCCTCAAATTACTTCGATCCTTGCGTGTAACGTGGTATCAGAGCCCGGATTTGGGTAAATCGGAGCATCGGCCGTCGTTCGATGTTACTCTTGACGGACAATTTTGGAGTTTGTTTTTGGTTTTCCAATGTAGAGTTTGGTGACGTTTGTGATTGTTACTTATAAACTCTTAGTTCTACAAATTCAAAGGTTTTGCTCCTTCGATTTGCTGGAGAAAGCTGCTGATTTGGTGGAGAAGGCTGGTACTTTCTTCAATTTTTGCTATCAATTTTTGTTGTTCAATTTGAATTCGGAAAAGGGACAAATATATCCCTCTACTTTCAAATATTGTTTACCTGTACCCTTCGTTATACTATTGGGTTATCCATACCCCTATCGTCATACTTTGAAACAAAAATACCCCTATTTTGAATGGAGTGCCATGTGGTAGCACCAGATTAAATGACCCATTTCTTTTTTTCCCAAACCGTTTTACAAAATACTCACAACCCGAACCATATTTTTATTTTTCAATTTTTTAAAGAATTTTCTTTTTGTAAAACTTAAAAAAATTGCAAAAATTAAAAAAATTGTAAAAACAGAATTTTTTTTCCAGTTTTTAACAAAATATTTTTGTTTTTTAAAAACGGAAAAAAATATTTCCAACAAAATATTTTCGCTTTTGAAAAATGTTTTTTTCTTTATTTTTTTAGTTTTTTTAAAGATTTTCTTTTTGTAAAAACTAGAAAAAACAAACTTGAAAAAATTGATTTTTTGTTTTAAAACCGGAAAAAAAAATTCGATTTTTAACAAATTTTTTTCGTTTTTTTAAAAACTGAAAAGGTATTTTCAACAAAATATTTTTGTTTTTGAAAAATATTTTTTTCATTTTTTCAGTTTTTTTAAAAGAATTTTGTTTTGTAAAAACTGGAATTCTTTTTTTGTAAAAACGGAAAAAATATTTTTTTTAACAAAATATTTTAGTTTTTTAAAAATTGAAATTTAAAAAAAACTGGAAAAAATGAAAATAGGGTTCGGATTGTGGTTTCTTTTTAAAAACTGGTTGAGTAAAAAAAAAAAGAAATTGGTCGTTTTAATCTGGTGTTGCCACGTGGTACTCCATCCAAAAATATGGGTATTTTTTTTCAAAGTATGACAATAGGGGTATAGATAACCTAATAGTTTGACGGTAGGGATATGGATAGCCCAATAGTATAATGAAGGATACAGGTAAACAATATTTGAAAGTAGAGGGATATGTTTAGTCCTTTTCCGATTTGAATTTGAAACCCTAGTTTCTTAAATCTGGTATGGCTCTATTAGAAACCTCATCTGATACTTCTACTTCTACCTTACCTAATAATTCGGTTACTGTTGAGCTCTCAAACCCACTGTACCTCTATCCCACTGACAACCCTGGTACTATCATTGTTGCCGATCGATTCAACGGTATGGGATATGGAAGTTGGAGAAGGGGAATGCCGATCGATTTGTCGTGCAAGAATAAGCTCGGTATAATCAATAGGACTATTTCCAAACCTAATGCTACATCTCCATTCTATGAGCCTTGGTGTCGATGTAACGACATGGTAATTGCTTGGATACTGAATAGTTTGGAAGCTGAAATTAGGGAAAGTGTTATGTATACAGAGTCAGTTGCAAAGCTATGGAAGGACATTGAGAAATGATATGGACATCCCAATGGGAGCAAAGTGTATCAGATCCGTAAGGCTCTATCATCTATTTCTCAAGGAGTTTCGAACATTGCTTCCTACTTTTCTAGAATTAAAAGGTTGTGGGATGAGCTAGCATATTCCATAACATATCCTGATTGTGTGTGTGTGGATATAAAGAGGCTTTTCAAAAATTAGAAGAAGCTCAGAAGCTTCACCAGTTCCTTATGGGTTTGAACGACAATTATTCTACCATCAGGAGGAACATTCTGGCCATGAAACCTCTTCCAGACATAAACACTGTGTATGCTATGCTGGTTAATAATGAAAGTCAATGTGAGGCACAAGCTTTAGTTCCATCTTTTTCTTTCGAGTCTGCTTCTTTCTCCACTACGTTCAAAAACCATATACTGGTTCTTCCCTTGTTGGCATCCAGAAAACTTATTCACAAAAGGTTAATTTCGATTCTAGAAGGGCAAGTGTCATATGCAAGTACTGCAAAAAGCCTGGCCATACCATAGAAAAATGTTACAAACTTCATGGTTATCCCAACACTTTTCAGAACATCGTCCAGTCTAATAGGCTTAAGAAGCCTGCTGGTTATGCTCCTATTTTAGAGGCTCAGAGTCTGGGACCAATAGATGGGTGTGCTTCTGATAATAGGATTGGACACTTTAATTATAAGAACCATGGTTTCACAAAGGAACAATATGAACACTTGATGAACATGTTTCAATAGTCCAAGGTCTCTCACGATGCTATTGCCTCTGGATCTGCCAACTTTGCAGGTTTGGTACATTGTGTTGATACTAAAAATTGTTGTGTGTTTGCTTGCAATCTTTTCAGGTGCTACAAATCATATGACTCCTAAAAAATCTCTCTTAATAAATATTAAACCACTAGTAATCCCTTACCTTGTCATCTTTCCCAGTGGTTATAGGGTAAAGGTAACTTGTTCTGGCACACTTCCTTTATCTAATGACTTGATTTTGGAAAATATTTTACTTGTACCTTCTTTCCAGTACATAGTTTCCCTACATCAGCTCTTATTACAACTTCATTGTAATGCTTTGTTTTCTCCCTATGATTGTGTCTTACAGGGCCTTTCTCTGAAGAGACCACTGGTTCTTGGTAAAATCCCAAATGGACTTTATCTGCTACAACCCACCCGTACCTCAATTTCTGCTACTTCAATTGGTAAAGTTGTCAATGCTACGGCTGTTGACTCTACTGCTTCTTCATCTTGTTTTGCTCATGTCAACACTGTAAATACCATTGATGCTAATACAACTGTTTCTACTTCTGTGCCTTCTACAAATGATTATGTACCTGACAACACTGTAGATACCATTGATACTAATAAAATTGTTCCTACTTCTATGCCTTCTTTAAATGATTCTATTCCTGTTTTTAGTTTTGATATGTTTTGGCATCTTCGACTTGGTCACATGCCTTTCCATAAGATGAAGTCTATTACTCATACCAAGGATAAACTATCTAAGAAACAGTCTTTTGTTTGGAAAGTTTGTCCAATGGCTAGGCAGCAAAGATTTCCCTTCCTTGATAGTTCCATTAAGACTACCAAGCCTTTTCAACTTGTCCATGTGGATTTATGGGGTCCTTACCACACACAAGCATACAATGGTTTTAGGCACTTTTTGACCATTGTAGATTACTTTACTAGGGCTACTTGGACTCATTTGTTGTCTACCAAGTTTAATGCTTTTTCTTTGTTAAAATCCTTCATATTTCTAGTCCAAAATCAGTTCCTTTCTTCTGTCAAGACACTCAGGTCTGATAATGCTTTTGAGTTAGGATCTTGTGCTGAAGCCACCTCTTTCTTCTCTAATCAGGGAATCATTCACCAAACTTCTTATCCACATACTCCTCAATAGAATAGAGTTGTGGAAAGGAAACACAAACATTTGTTAGAAATAGCTAGATCCTTACTTTTTCAGTCTAAACTTCCACTAAAATATTGGGGAGAATGTGTAGTTACTGCCACTTATTTGATCAATAGGTTTCCTTCACCTCTTTTAAATCATAAAACACCCTTTGAGCTAATTTTTGGTATTCCCCCTGGATACTCACACCTTAGAGTTTTTGGTTGTGTATGCTTTGCTGTTGTGCCTAAGCCATATAGGGATAAATTTCATTCAAGGACTATTTCTTGTGTGTTTCTTGGATATAGCATGACTAAAAAAGCCTTTAAGTTGTTGAATATGACCAAACACAATATTTTGTTTTCTAGAGATGTTCAATTTCATGAGTCTGTTTTCCCCTATTCCTCTCCCTCCCATACTTGCCTTTTCCCTTCTACTACGCATATATATGCTGATTTCTCTGCTCCCTATCCTTAAGCTCCCTCTCCTCAAGCTACCTCTGCTCCAGTTCCTGCTTCTACCTCTTCTCTATTTGTTCCTGTTATTTCTGTACCTTTGAGGAGGTCATCTAGACCTATCAATCCCCTATCTTTTCTCAAAGATTATGTTTGTACCAATGTTTCTATTTCTAAGGATACTAACTTTGTTCCTGAAGGTTGCTTGCCTGAACAACAATTCGATCATCAGGCAGTTTCTAACCCTGCCTGGCAGGATGCTATGATGAAAGAGTTTCAAGCATTGGAGGCCAACAATACCTGGAAAATTGTCCCTTTGCCTCCGGGTAAGAAAGTTATATCTTCTAAGTGGGTTTATAAGATCAAACAGAGAGCCGATGGTAGTATAGAGAGATATAAAGCTAGGTTGGTGATAAGGGGGGACACCAACAGGAAGGTATAGATTTCACTGAAACTTTTTCTGCTGTTGTGAAACTCAACACCATTAAGTGTTTGTTGAGTGTTGTTGTTAAGAGACACTGGCCTATTTTCTAACTGGATGTCAATAATTCATTTTTGCATGGTGATTTAGAGGAGGAGGTATATATGAAAATTCCTCTTGGGTTGCAAGTTTCTGCTTCTCCTTCCACTCTAGTTTGTAAGCTTAACAAGTCTCTTTATGGACTTAGACAAGCTTCCTGGCAGTGGTATACCAAGTTGTCTACCACCTTAAAATCTAGAGGTTATGTTTCTAGAAAAAATGATTATTCTTTGTTTGTTAAAGAGTGTGGGTCTTTCCTTACCATTGTAGTCGTATACGTGGATGACATTCTTTTAACTGGTGATGATCTGTCTGAAATACAAGCCTTAAAGCAATTTCTGGATGAGCAATTCAAAATTAAAGACCTAGGGGAGGCTCATTACTTCCTGGGATTACAAATCATCAAGCAGCCTCAAGGTCTCCTTGTCACTCAACAAAAGTTTCTCTTGGATTTACTTGCTAACTTCAATTATCTTCATGTTGCTTCTGTGGTATCTCCTTTGGATGCTCATTTCAAAATCTCTGCTGATTCTGGTGATATTCTTCCTGAGCCTTCTTTGTTCAGAAAGTTAGTTGGGAAATTAAATTTCCTTCAACATACTCACCCTGACATTTTTTATAGTGTGCAACATCTTAGTCAATTCATGGAACAGCCGAGGGTCCTACATTTTGAGGCATCTTTGCATATGTTGCGTTACCTTATTGGTACACCTAATTTAGGGTTGTTTAATGATTCTCGTTGCTTTGCTTTGACTGGTTATTGTGATTCTGATTGGGCAAGTTGCTCTATTCCAAGGAAGTCTGTCAGTGGCTATGTTTTATTATTAGGTGAGTGTCCTGTATCCTGGAAGTCCAAGAAACAAGCCACTGTTGCTCTATCTTCTGTTGAAGCAGAGTACAGAGCCCTCCGACATTTGGTTGCTAAGATTGTTTGGATTGTTAGATTACTTGGAGAGTTTGGGGTCTCTTCTTTGTCTCATGTTCCTATCTTTTGGGATAATCATTATGCCATACATATTGCTCGAAATCCTGTATTTCATGAATGCATTAAGCATATTGAAATAGATTGTCACTTTGTGCGTGAGCAACTTCACTCTGGTCTCATCAGTCTGCATGGTATTTCATCTACTTCTCAATTGGCTGATGTGTTTACTAAGTCTTTGTTAGGGGTTCAACATTGTACTTTCTTAT
>MU780092.1:3467-25381 GCA_026770625.1 Nicotiana glauca | reverse complement strand
TGTTTAAATGAATCAGCTAATTCAACTTATGTATGTTCCCTTAATGTGAAGTGCGTTTGTAGTTGTTGTTTTCTGTTCTCCTGGCTAGTTCAGAACCCTAGGATAAATTACAATAACAGGGGTTTAATTAACGGAATTAAAATCTGAAAGTTGTTCAGTTTAAGTGGTACGCTAGCATTGGTTGTCAGGGCACGCCTGGCTTAAAACAGCATGCTGCCCGTACCTTTTGAATAGAATAAGAGGAAAAGGGGGTAATGGGGTACTGAGATTCCTTTGTAGGTTGTAAAATCAGAGAAGGATGTGGAATTGTTTTCTTAATTGGTTAAGTGCTCTTACGAGCTGGAAAGGTTTAAGGGTGAGGGTATAAAATGGTGACATTGGGACCTAAAAGAGGGAGACTTACACACTCAAAAACCTGAACACTGATCAGACATATAGAGATCATAAGAAGACATATAAGGGGAGACCTGAGAGAGGATAGACAAAAAGATTAGGAGAGAAGAGAGAGAGAGAGATAGAGGTTATAGGGTAAAAGAAAAGAAGAAAACCTGAGTGATAAGAAACTTCAGAAAACATACAAAGATTGTGTTACTGTTCAATTGAAATTGCTTCAAAGATTCCTGTTTCTTTTCTTTAACTTCTGAAAAACAGTGATCTCTCATTTGGAACGAGAATGGAAGAGTGTGCGTTGTGTAGGTTTAGTTTGAAGTTTGAGTTATTTGTTAAGCGAAACTGAGTTCTGATTGTTACATATCATTGGCTGGGGTTTGAAAAATTGGTTTGTCGAGTATTTGCTGGGGTTGATTTCTGCTACTACTGTTACATTGTTGATCTATTGTGCTGTTAACTACTGCTTCCTTACTTCTATTTACTTACAAAATTCCAGGTACACATCTCCTGAAATTCCCTATGTATTACTGAAGTTCTGAATCGAAGAAAGGAATAAGAAGAGAAAATTTGAAGATGTAGTTCCTTCAATGTAGTTATAATTGTTTGCTTGGCATCTGAAATATTGTGTTGCTTAGTAAATCCTTAAGTTTAGATGATAGATTTTTTTTATTATTAATTACTTTGGAAGCATTGTAACTGAATAGGATAGTCCTCTTGCTTGCATATAGGTATACTTGATCAGGACTATAGATCCTGTAGTTTTGGAATTAGAAATCTGTTGGATATAGTATAATCCTGCGTGTGATGCTTGAAGCCATGTAAAAAATGGATTAAAATTTGTCACTTGTTCAAGCTTAGGAATCTAGTATTCTCATTCGAATGTCGGTAATTACATATTGTGTGCAATCTGGTTTCATTTAAAATCAGCGGATCAATGAATTTAAGACTTATTTTGGAAATCAGTGTCTAGTTGAAATATCGTGATTTATCAGCCTATGGACTCGAGTTCATGTGACCCATGTTTCTGTGTGTTTATTAAGGCTAATACATAAGTATTTCACTTTCAGATTCAGTTTTAAAGTTGGGGCTTCATTGGGTATGGACCTCAAAATCGCCTTGAGATTTTGTTGTCTCAAGTTATACTTTGTCCAAATACTTGTTGGGCCAATTACCAGCATATATCCACTTATACCTATATTGGCCCACTGAATGTTGTATCGATTAATTTTACTAGTTCTAGACCTATAGGGATTTAATGTTTAGATGAGCCCAAAGCTTGACAGCTTCTTTCGACATAAACCGGGTCGCACCTTAAAGAGGGATTTCAGTTTTTATTTATTTATTATTTTACTTAGCTTGTCCCATGCATGATTAGATTTCTTTCCATCTAGATCATTCAGGATTAGTTTAACTAAAATCCGATAGGCACAATTAGTGTTGATCAAGCTCCGTTAGATAATTAAGATGAACTATGTTGGATAATACCTAGTTTTGGGCCCATTCAGGTTTATTCGGAATGTCTTCAAAAAATAAAGTCGAGTGGGCTACGCCAAATAAAATCACAAATTGCGTGGCCATCTTTTATTTTTTTCTTTAAAATACCTGAGAACTTGAGGTGCGTTTTGACGACGTTGCAATTCTCTTAAAAATAAAAATAATAAAAGCGGTTAAAATTTAAAATTCGCACATAGATTCATAATTATTTAAAAATCAGATAATTAAGCCATTTATAACAGTTGAGCGACTGTGCTAGAACCACGGAATTCAGGAATGCCTAACACCTTCTCTCGGATTAATAGAATTCCTTATTCGGATTTCTGGTTCGCGGACTGTTAAACAGAGTCAACCCTTTCCTCGATTCGGGATTTAAAACCGGTGACTTGGGACACCATAAATCTCCCAAGTGGCGACTCTGAATTTTTAAATAAATAAATCCCATTTCGATTGTCCTTTAATTGGAAATAACTCCCTTTATTATGCCCTCTTCCGGGGATGTACTAAAAAAGGAGGTGTGACAGCTCCGACGACTCTGCTGGGGAAAAGACACAGAACTTTGTTTGAGGGTTCAAGAATTTGAGCTTGGTATATTTGTTGTATTTGACTTGTATATTATCTAATTTTATTACATGTTTGAGACTATGTGCAAAATGTTGCTTTTTACCGTTTTGATATTATTTGAATTGTATATATAAAACTGTTACGAAACCCCTCTCTTCTCACTTTCGGGGATGTGCTCGCTGGTCGAGACTCCCTATTCTGTTAGTTTCATACCTTAAAGTAAGAAAGAGGCCGGACAAGTTACTAAGCCGGATGGCCTTTTGGTTCCCGATACGTAGCCTCCTCCTCGACTTAAGTTATCCGCTTGGGTACGCAGTCTAGAACATATACCCAGGTTTTGAACCTAGAATAACTCAGCCTCATGTCGGATCCCTAGTAGGAACACTTATTTGCATCATGTGCATTTTGACTTAGGGGACTCAACACAGGGGTTGGATCCGTCTAGGACAGGTGTACCCGGAATAATAGACCGTCCTGATGCATCTTACTTGTGCATTTATTTGTTGTGGATTCGAATGCTGACCGACTCTTAAAGGAAATAGCAGTATAAGGGTTAAAGAGAGATAATTACCTGTTTGGGAAAAACCAATGTCCAAATAGCGTCAAAACTCTGCCGAATTTTTAAAAATAAAAGGGAGTCTTGTTTTCAAAAAATAATAGTTTGTTTTATTTGCCAGTAGAAAATGAAGTAAAAGAAAAAAGAGACTTGTTCTCAAATATAGTTTGTTTTATTTGGCAGAACTACGTAAGTTTGATTCTCACCGGATGTGGGATACGTAAGCAACCCCCATCGGGCTCAACTATCTTCTTTGAAAATTGGAAAATATGATTAGGGATACATAAAAGTCATTAGTTCCGCCGCGAGTAAAGGTGACATCGTTCTTGTCTAAAATAGCCAAACATCCCCGAAGGGGCGCCGGAAGGCCGTTTTGTCAAGAACAACTGCCTATGGCCATTTTTCAAAATTTTGGCCGATCAGCAAACACAACCTTTAAATCTACTTCATTGAAGTGCTAAAAGGCCGCATTGGCAAAGCCGGACATTCTTATAAATTTTTTGAAATAGTGCTAAACCTTTTGAGTCAAAAGAAGTCTTGATTGTCTTTTAACTGAAGTCACCCTAATAAATGAGCAGAATGAGCACGAACCGAGAATTGCCAATAACAGTCATGAACCGGATCCCTCTGGAGTTGCATATGTGGTGGAATGATCTGGGTGAATCAGGGCAAGATAAGGTTAATCTACACTTGGGAGGTCTCACTAGTTTATTAAAAATTAATCCTATGGGAGATATCGTAAAGGCGTTGGTGACATTCTGGGACCCGACCCACAATGTATTTCGTTCCTCAGATTTTGAGCTCACCCCAACCTTGGAAGAAATAACTGGATATATTGGGGGTCCCAAATTTCCTCTGAGGCACCATTACCTAGTTGCTCCGAGAGCAGTCGCCGTGCACAATTTCTTAGACTCACTGAAGATAAGCAGGAAAGTCCATAATGCCGACTTGGCAGCCGATTTCTGCAATCCACAATTCATATACTAGAGATATGGCCACATCAGGGGGTTTAACAACCCAACAAACAAAATCTGTAGCAAAGGAAACCTCCACAAATGGGAGGAGCATAGATGTTTTGCTTTCATGGTGGTTTTCCTGGGGCTTCTGGTATTCCCTCGGAAAGACGGGAATATTGACATAAAAATAGATGGGGTTGTCAGCACCTTACTTACCCAGTCCAAAAGCACTTTGGCACCCATGATAGTAGCTGAAATCTTCCGTGCTCTCACGGCCTGCAAAGTCGGAAGAGACTTTTGAGGGGTGTAACTTATTGTTGCAAATGTGGATGATTGAACACCTGTGCTATCGCCCACAATTCATGAGTTATGGGTCAGCAAAGAAAACCTGCATAGAGGAATTCTATACAAGGATTGAGGGGATCAGTTTATCGGAAGGGGTTACCGGATGGATATCACACCTCCGTTCCATCACCGCTAGCCAAATAGAATGGACATTTGAATGGTTGCCTATGGATGAGATTATATATATGCCAGCTACCGAGCCTCATTTCCTCTTGATGGGACTCAGAAGCATCCAATCATATACACCATATCGGGTTTTGAGACAACTTGGGAGATGCCAAATAGTGCCGAAAGATGAAGATCTCAGTACCCAGGTAGTCGAGATTGGTCCTGATGGCCAGTTTCCTGAAACATCAGTCCGCCAGATTTGGAGCGAGTGTCAATACTTAGCAGCAAATACCATGGTACGGGATCGATCCAACGAAGAAGTTTCGCCAGGGTACTATGCTTGGTTCCGGAGGGAGATTACGCACGGGAGGCAAGCTAAAAGACTTCACCTTCAAGATTTTGTCAAATCGTCACAGGAACAATGGGACTGGCTGGCCAACGAACGCGAATACAGGGCCACAATAGGCAAACTGGAGAAGCAACCCAAGGATCTGTAGTTTGAAAAGGATGTCCAAGCCATTGTGGATGAGGGGGGAAAAGAAAAAGTTGATCCAAGAAAATGAGATCCTTAAAGCTCGTATCCAAAAGATAAGAATAGCTGTCAGAAAACCAGAAAGAAGCCGGGCTGACCAAAAACGCATAAATGAATTGAAAGAGAAAGCCCGCGAATACCAGGAGGACTGGGAGAGATCTGAAGCTAGCTTCGTAAGGATTTGGGCCAGATGGGCAAAGGGCACGAAAGAACGAACACTTTATATGCAGCAGATGAAGAGAGATTATGAGGGAAGCGTTACTATGTTGAGAGGAACAATAGCCACTCTCGAAGACAGGGTATTCGGGCAAGCTAGAGACTACAGAGCCGATAGGAAATGCTATTACGACCTAATGGCACGAATGGAGGAGCAAATGCACAAGTTTCAAGACCAACTCTTTCACAATTCTCGAGTACTGGAAACCCGGGATCAACATATAGGGTGGCTGCTGCGGGAAAAGAACAGGATTAGAGAAGAGGTCGCAAACATCGCGCATTACATTGTTGCAAAATGCCGAGCGTGCGAGAACATGACCTGTACCACCTTTTTTGCGGCAGTGATGACATTCGTACGACAGATAATGAGTGATCTGGATAGGCTCCAAAGAAATCTCACACAAAGGCCCGCGGCAAGGCCGAATGATGCCTCGCGGGCTCCAGGAAATTGTAAGGCATTAATGTACTTTTAATCCTTGTTTTGAGTCTGTATTTCTATCATTAAAGTTTGTAAGTCAGATTCTCGTCAAGTTTGCTTTGTTTGTCCTTTCAAAGTTTGTAACTTCTTCCAAATATTATAAGAGCATTCGTTTTTGAAAATATTTGGCTACGTAGTTTTTCATCAGCCAGAACTACACACGGTCTGATTCATGCGGGGACATGATACGTTGGCAATCCACATAAGATTCGACCACCACTAAAAATGAGAGAAAAAAGGGGGGAAAATGATAATAACCAAAATAAGGGATAGTTTGAAAAGGGGCACAATTGTGAAAAGCCGGAATGACGTATGCAACTGAAGTGAATACATGATAGAAATGGTTAACTGCCTAGGTGCATTGCATCCCAACGTGCGATTGCATATGTGTCAAACTCTAAAAACTAACAAGTTTGTTGCTTGTTCCAGAGAATTCAAACAGTTAGTTTACCTAAAGCGTATTGGCCTATTACCATTATCAAACTAGATCGAAGAGACCGATACCAGTAATCATGTCTAGCCCCGATAGAGAAGGAAGCGCTGAGGTAGAAGAAGTAGACGTGCAAGTAATGAAAGATGAGATGTATAAATTAAAATAACAAATGGCTGAGATGTACCAGGCCTGGACGAAGGGTCAACCACCAACAGCCTATCCTGCTAACCCTGCTTTCCTCCCAATACCCACCCAGTCTCCGGAACAGCTTGTTTCAGATTTATCCCCAAATTTTCAACATCATCAGGGAACCACCTCCCAAACACCACAAATCCCAAAAATAGTTCCATACCCTCCACCAATTACCCCTGTCTTTGTGGCACCTGCACCAGCCCCATTCCACAGGTTTTCCAGCGAGCTTTTGTTCCAAGCACACGATAACCAATATTACCCTCCTGAACCCACCTTCAAAGTACCTGAACCGTACTTTTACCATCCTCAACCTGGTATCTCCGTAGAACCGAAAAAGCAAACCAAGAACCCGGAGCAGGAAGAAATGTTTCGAAAAGTATAAAGCCTGGAACAATCTTTTAGGAATATGCAAGGTTTGGGCGTCCAAGTGAGTGTGGCGTATAAGGACTTATGTTTGTTCCCCGATGTTCAGTTACCGGCAGGATTCAAGATGCCTAAGTTCGATCTGTATGACGGACATGGTGATCCGGTGGCACATTTGCGAGGATTTTACAACAAAATGAGAGGGGCGGGTAGAAAGGATGAGTTACTGATGGTGTACTTCAGCCAGAGTTTGAGCGGGTTTGCATTAGAATGGTATACGTGACAGGACCATGGTAGGTGGTATACCTGGGACGATTTGGCACAAGTATTCGCCGACCACTTCCAGCACAATCTACAAATCATTCCAAATCGTCTGTCATTGATAAAAATGGAGAAAAAACCCGAAGAGAGTTTCAGGGAATACAGTTTCTGTTGGAGGGAACAAGTTGCAAGGGTCGACCCTCCGATGAAAGAGGGAGAAATAATTGATTACTTTATGCAAGCATTGGAGCCGACTTATTTTGGTCACTTGGTAACGACGATTGGCAAGTCTTTCAATGAGGTTGTGAAAATGGGCGGCGTGATCGAGGAAGGACTTAAGTCCAATAAGATCTTGAGTTACTCAGCAATCAAAGAAACCACTCAAGCTATCCAGAGTGGAATTGGGGGTGTGCTCGGGAAAAAGAAGAAAGAAGACGTTGCAACGGTTGAGTCCAGAGCCTGGTTCGGACCCAGAGGCCCCTCACCTCACTATAACCAACCTCCACCCCACCCTCAGACTTACCCCCACACTCCATATAGCCTACCCCAACACTACTACCCACATCCTGAACCTCATTTTTCTATTCACCATGCTCACGCATACAGCCAACCTCCGCCTCACAACCAATGGCGTGCTCCCGCTCCATAGAATAGAAACCCTCCCGATCAAAATTTCCGACCTAATCCGGCATTCAGGGGTGACAGGGCACAAAAGAAGAAAACATTCACTCCATTGGGGGAATCATATGCCAGTTTGTTCCACAGGCTCAGACAACTAAATATGCTAAGGCCAATACCATCTAAACTGCCCAATCCACCTCCAAAAAACCTTGATTACTCGGTCAGTTGCGAGTATTGTTCGGGTACCCCGGGGCATGATACCGAGAAGTGTTGGAACTTGAAAAGTGCAATACAAGAGCTCATCGACACTAAAATAATTGAAGTGCAAGCTCCTGAGGTACCTAACATCAACAGGAATCCAATGCCAGCCCACCGAGAGGCGAACATGATTGAAATTGTACATAAAAACGGAGAGCAAAAGAAGCCATCACAGACCGTAATGAAAATTCAGTCCAGTGAGACAAAGATAATTACCAATAGGGGAAAGGTCAGCACTCGAGTCGATTGAAAAGAGCGTTGAGCCATTTGTGGCAGTGAGCAAGGGGTCTCCAAGCCAGATCACAACGAGACAGGAGGGAGTAAAGGTAATTGTGCCGGGAGCAATCAACAAACCTATCATAATTGTGGAAGGGGCCCGTGTCGATCAGGTTATCATCAAGATGGTAACCCAAATACCAATAATCAGCAGCAAGGCTATTCCATGGAATTACGGATGGGTGGCAATTTGTATAAAGGGAAGGAGGTCAAGGAGGAGGTCTGTGAGGCCCAAGGGTTAACTCGGTCGGGAAGATGTTTTGCTCCCGCAGATTTGAGGAAAACCAAGGATAATCCGGCTTCAGCGAAGAAACCCATGACCGAAGAGGAAGCGGAAGAGTTTCTAAAAAAGATGAAGATGCAGGGATACTCTATTGTAGAATAGTTAAGAAAGACACCGGCACAAATTTCCTTGCTTTCAATATTGATCCACTCGGACGAATATTGCTGAGCATTAATGAAAATCTTGAATGAGGCACATGTCCATGACAAAATCACTGTGAATCACTTGGAAAAAATAGCCAACAAACTCTTCAAAGTAAACAGGGTCACCTTCTCTGATGATGAACTGCCCGTGGAGGGCACATAACACAACATGGCCCTTTATTTTGCAGTAAAATGTGAGAGCTTTGTGGTCACACGGGTATTTGTTGATAACGGCTCGAGTGCGAACATTTGTCCTCTCTCCACTCTGACCAAACTGAAAGTAAAGAGTGGGAGGATCCACAAGAACAGTATCTGCGTGTGAGGATTCGACGGCGGGGGCAAAGACTCGGTCGGCGACATAGTTTTGGAATTGACAATAGGATCGGTGGAGTTCACAATGGAATTTCAAGTACTGGATCTAGTTGTCTCATATAATCTGCTATTGGGTCGACCGTGGATCCACGTCGCTAAAGCAGTACCATAAACTCTTCACCAAATGATCAAGTTTGAATGGTACAGCCAGGAGATAATGGTGCATGGGGAAGACAATTTGTGCGCACTCAGCAACACCAATGTGCCATTTATAGAAATGGAAGATGATAAGGGGCCATAGGTCTATCAAGTTTCAGACACAACGGCAGTCGAGAAAGTGCAAGAGGGGAAGTGTATCCCTAACCCAAAGGCAACAACTGCGTCAGTCATGGTAGCATACAAAATACTGAAGAATGGATTCGTACCCGGAAAGGGTCTAGGATCAGCTTTGCAAAGCGTCATACAACCGATATCCCTCCCTGGAAATGCGAAAACTTTTGGTCTGGGATTCCGACCTACACCCACAGATGTGAGAAGAGCCAAGAAGCTAAAGCAGAGACCGTGGGTCCTTCGAAAGCCGATCCCACGTCTCTCTAGGTAATTTGTCAGGGCAGGTACCAGAAAACGACAAGCAACGACGATGCCCAAGGATAAGGTTGTCCCTGATAAGGAGCTGATTGAAAGGTTTGAATAGTTGTTCATCAAGGTGAACATGGTAGAATTTGGCGAGGGTTTTAGCCACGCAGAGATACAATTTGTCGAGCGTAAAGCGAAGATTAATAATTGGAAGGCTACTCCTCTCCCTACCCGGAGGGAGCCTTGGTAGTCTGGTTTGATTTTTCTTTAAGTTTGTATGGATTATTTCAGGGTTGTAATCCGAATTTCAGTTTGTTTTTAAGTGTGCAAACCTTGTTATCTTCCATTTTTCAATAAAATGCAATTCCTTCTCGTTTTTCACTCCTGATAAATTTTATATTTTTATTTTCTTCCTTTTCTGTACAGTTCCGTTTACGCCAGTTCTAATGATATGATGTGCATAAGGAATCCTCAATCCAGTCTAAGAAATCAATCTGAGATAATTGTTCAAGTGGTTGAGTGGGATTACGAGTCCGAGTTTGATGAAGATGAGGCTTTTGAGGAGATTAGTAAAGAATTAAGTCATTTTGAGAAAAAACCGAAGCCCAATCTGAACGATACCGAAGCTATCAATTTAGGGGATGCGGGTAACATCAAAGAGACTAAAATAAGCATCCATCTCAAACCCAAAACTCGAAAAGAATTAATCGAAACGCTCATAGAATACAATGATGTGTTTGCATGGTTGACGACATGCCAGGTTTAAGCACTGATCTAGTAGTTCACAAATTACCCACTGATCCGACATTCCCTCCTGTCAAACAAAAATTAAGAAAATTCAAAACTGACATGAGTGTGAAGATTAAGGAAGAAATAACCAAGCAGCTGGATGCGAAGGTTATTCGAGTCACTTGATATCCTGAATGGTTGGCCAATGTAGTGCCAGTACCAAAGAAGGATGGAAAGATCAGAGTATGTGTTGATTGCCACAATCTGAACAAAGCAAACCCAAAGGATAATTTACCGTTACCCAATATCCACATCGTGATTGATAATTGTGCGAGGCGTAAGATTGGATCTTTCGTGGATTGCTATGCTGGGTATCATCAGATTCTGATGGATGAAGAAGATACAGAGATGACGACATTCATTACGCCGTGGGGGACTTATTGCTATAGAGTAATGCCATTTGGTCTGAAGAACGCTGGGGCAACATACATGCGAGCAATGACCACTGTATTCCATGATATGATTCACAAAGAAATTGAGGTATACGTGGATGATGTAATTATCAAGCCAAAGCAACAGGCCGACCACGTCGGAGATTTGAGGAAGTTCTTTCAGAGACTTCGCAGGTACGACATAAAACTCAACCCTGCCAAATGTGCATTTGGAGTTCTGTCCGGAAATCTGTTGGGATTTATAGTCAGTCGGCGAGGCATTGAGTTGGATCCGTCGAAGATAAAGGCCATCCAAGAATTGCCGCCTCCGAAAAACAAGACCGAAGTGATGAGTCTGTTAGGAAGGTTGAACTATATCAGCAGGTTTATTGCTCAGCTCACATCAACTTGTGAACCTATTTTTAGGTTATTGAAGAAGGATGCCGCGGTCAAATGGACCGAAGAATGTCAAGAGGCATTTGATAAGATAAAGGGGTATTTGTCAAATCCACCTGTGTTGGTCCCACTTGAACCAGGAAGACCTTTGATTCTTTATTTGACTATTTTGGAAAATTCATTTGGCTGTGTACTGGGGCAGCATGACATCAGCGGTAAGAAAGAACAAGCCATCTTCTATCTTAGCAAGAAGTTCACGGCCTACGAGGTTAAGTACACTCACCTTGAGAAGACATGTTGTGCCCTAACTTGGGTATCTCAAAAATTGAAACATTATTTGTCATCTTACAACTACTTACCTCATTTACCGCTTGGATCCGTTGAAGTATATCTTTCAAAAGCCTATGCCCACAGGGAGACTTGCAAAGTGGTAGATTTTACTTATGGAGTTTGACATTGTGTATGTGACAAGGACTGCAATGAAAGCACAAGCACTGGTTGATCACTTGGCCGAGAACCCGGTCGATGAAGAATATGAGCTGCTGAAGACTTATTTTCCTGATGAAGAGACGATGCATATTGATGAGCTAGAACTAACTGAAAAACCAGGTTGGAAACTGTACTTTGATGGGGCTGCAAACATGAAAGGACTTGGAATAGGTGTTGTGCTTATTTCCAAAATAGGACATCACTATCCTGTTATGACTCAGCTTCGATTTTATTATAACAACAACACGGCTGAATATGAGGCATGCATTTTGGGTTTACGGTTAGCTGCAGACATGGATGTCCAGGACGTTTTGGTCTTGGGAGACTCGGACCTCCTGGTACATCAAATTCAAGGAGAATGGGAAACACGGGATTCGAAACTCATACCGTATTGACATTGTTTGCATGATCTTTGTCAACGATTTCAGTCAGTGGAGTTTAGGCACATCCTAAGAGTCCATAATGAAGTTGCCGATGCTTTGGCTACCTTAGCATCCATGTTGCATCATCCAGACAAAGTTCATGTCGATCCATTGCATATCCAGGTTTGTGATGAGCACGCTTATTGTAACATGGTGGAAGAGGAATTTGATGGCGAGCCATGGTTCCATTATGTCAAGGAGTACCTCAAATTGGGGATATACCCGGTTCAAGCCACGGGAGATCAAAAGAGAGCAATTCGAAGGTTGGCGAGTGGATTTTTCCTCAGTGAAGGAGTGTTATATAAAAGAACACCAGATCTTGGGTTGTTAAGATGCGTATATGCTAAACAAGCTACGATAGTCATGACGGAAGTACATTCTGGAGTTTGCGGGCCGCACATGAGCGGATATATTGGTGAAGAAGATCCTTCGAGCAAGATATTATTAGCTCACTATGGAGCAAGATTGTATCTGTTTTGTACGCAAATGTCATCAATGCCAGATACATGGGGATTTGATTCACACTCCGCCATCGGAATTGCACACAATATCGGCACCGTGGCCCTTCGTTGCTTGGGGCATGGATGTCATTGGGCCCATTGATCCAGTAGCATCCAAAGGGCACAAGTTTATTTTGGTGGCCATTGATTATTTTACCAAATGGGTTGAGGCTAGAATGTACAAGTCTGTAACTAAGAAGGCAATGGTTGATTTTGTACACTCCAATATCATCTGTCGATTTGGAATCCCAAAAGTAATCATCTCAGATAATGGTGCTAATCTTAACAACAATTTGATGAAAGAAGTTTGTCAGCAGTTTAAGATTACACATCGCAATTCCACCCCATATCGTCCTAAGGCGAATGGAGCAGTTGAGTCAGCCAACAAGAACATAAAGAAAATACTAAGAAAAATGGTAGGAAGGTCCAGGCAATGGCATGAGAAGCTACCGTTTGCGTTATTGGATTATCGCACTACTATTTGTACTTCAGTAGGTGCAACTCCTTACCTATTGGTATACGACACTGAAGCAGTGATTCCTGCAGAACTCGAAATCTCGTCTCTTCGAATTGTCGCCGAGGCTGAGATCAATTATGATGAGTGGGTCAGAACCCGTTTGAAGCAGTTGAGTTTAATCGATGAAAAAAGATTAGCGGCAGTATGTCATGGCCAATTGTATCAAAAGAGGATGGCAAGAGCGTATAACAAGAAGGTGCGTCCCAGGAGGTTTGAAGTGGGGCAGCAAGTGTTGAAACGGATCTTTCCACATCAGGCTGAAGCAAAAGGCAAGTTCGCCCCGAACTGGTAAGGACCGTTCATTGTAACCAGAGTATTGTCCAATGGCACTTTATGTTTAACAGATATTGAAGGAAAATGTATAGATATGGCTATCAATTCAGATGCGGTCAAGAGATATTATGTATTATTTCTTTAGTATAATCACTGATTGTTTGTACTTGGCGTTATCTCGAAGGTTGAAACGACGAAGGCAATTTGTTCTGCTATCTAAACATTTTACCCTGTGTTCACCCTTTCGAGCCTTATTTATTTTATTTTGTACCCTCTTTTGGAATCAATAACCAAGAAGAAAGGAAAAGAGAAGAAAGAAAAGAAAAATATATATATATATATATAAAGAAAAGGAAAGTAGAAAAGAAAAAATAAATGAAAAGAAAAATTGTAACAACAAGGAATTCGGGTAAACTACGTTTGACCTGATTCCTTTTAAGGATACGTAGGCAGCTTCATGGCTCGGTCATAGGGAAGTAAACTCAAAAGATCCCCCAAGCAAGTGCAAAAGTTATGTTGGAAATAAGAAAGTTGGTTCCAAAAGTTGTAATTCTAACCCGTTGGATTTGGTTTGAACTTTTCGATATCCTTTTCTTTCCAAACCTATCCAAGAACCCATATTAACATCCAAAGAAAGACCTTTCGATCAGTCTTTGAAGGGTGCCAAGTCAAGCAAGTATAGATAATGCATATCAGGGGTGATACTCCTATTTCAAGCAAGAAAAATGAAAAATGAGAGAGTGTTATTAGTGAAAACCCGCAAGGGCACTGTAAGGCGACGTAAGCTGAGAAAGGACCAAAAATGAGAGAGTCTTGTTAGTGAAAACCCGCAAGGACACTGTAAGGCAATGTAAGTTGAAAGAAGTCCAAAAATGAGAGAGTCGTATTGGTAAAAACCTTCACAGGCATCATAAGACGACAAAGAACTGAGAAAGGAACGAACAAGTTAGGGTTGACGATAGAAATCCGTTGAGGCATCAAACAGAAACAAAGATAGAATTGGATTGCGAGAATTTTGAGGCAGGAGCAAGACAGCTGAAAAGCAATTGAAATGAATAGACTGGGTTGACTAATCTAAGACACATAACATGAACATTGGTATCGGTTATCCCATTCAGATAAGTCCTTTTTCTCTTCTCAAGCGGTTTTCTAAAAGAAGAGTTTCTCTTTTATTCTTATCTTTAGAAATCATCACATTTCTTTTCCTTTTGACTAAGGCTTTTTCAATAATAAATTGATTCTAACAAATAAGAAGGAATTTCAAAGCTTACTACCAGTTTCTAACATGGTGCGAGGCGAAGTGTGGCTAGGATAGGCTGGCGATGATATGATGAGACATGAAAGGCATCATTGGAAATCCAAATGATGAATGGTCTAAGATTACGTGAAGGGAATGGAATCAGATAAGAAAGGCTAGAATCGAAAAGCAACAATTTGGAAGTTTGTGGATAAGGGTTAGTTAGAGGGTCGAAAATTCTCGACCGAAGTCAAGGCAGTCGGACAAAACCAAGTATGGAAAAGAGAGAAGAAAAAAACCATCCCCGGTAGGAATATCACATCCGATCACCACACTTTAAACTGACCGACTTTTTCTTTGTGTTTGAAACAGGGAAAGGAAGTGGTGTTGATAGCAGAGAAAATTGTTTTCGCGGAAAAAGAGAAACGTACACACAGAAAAGGGAAAAGCGACGTGATTCGGGATTCATGTGAGACACAAACGACGGGAAGAGGCCCGTTCAATGAGCAATGCAACAAACAGAGGAATTGGGTCCAAATGAAGAAATAACATTTCAGGGATACGGATGACAGAGAAAGTGGTCAGTCAATAAACAGGCAAGATCTCCGAGTAGAAATCAGCGGTCATGGGAAATAAATGGGGTCGGATGAGCAAACTAGAAACAATAGTTGGGAAGTTTGTAAATAAGGAGTAGTCAAAAGGTCGAAAGTTTTCAACCAAGCTTAAGGCAGTCAAATGAAGCAGAGCATGGAAAGGATCGAAGTAAAACCATCCCCATAAAGAGTATCATAACCAACCAACACATTTGAACTGACGAGATTTTCTATGATTGAAACAGGGGCAGAAAATCTCGGTTGTTTCGGAAAAATCCACCGTTAAGGAAAGGCAAGCACCAAACAAAACAGGGAAGGCAACTAAAGTTTTAAGGAAAAAGCAGTTTCGAAGGGAGACAACTGAAGTTTTGAGGGGGAGCAAGTTAGCTTAAGTCTTGAGGGAAAGCAGTTTTGAAGGAAGACAATTCAAGAATCAAGGAAAAATGGTTCAAAATGCGAGGGAAAACAATGTCAAGTAACAAAAGAAGACAGTTCGAGTGTGGAAGTCAGGAGCCCGCCTAGAGAACAGAGGTGTAATTTTTGAAGTAGTTGAAGTCAGGAGCCCGCCTGGAGAACAGAGGTTTAATTGTAAAAGTGTTGAAGTCAGGAGCCCGCCTGGAGAACAGAGGTGTAAATTGTTAAAAGTTGTGAAGTTAGGAGCCCGCCTGGAGAACAGAGGTGTAATTGTAAAAGTGTTGAAGTCAGGAGCCCGCCTGGAGAACAGAGGTGTAGTTGTAAAAGTGTTGAAGTCAGGAGCCCGCCTGGAGAACAGAGGTGTAATTGTAAAAGTGTTGAAGTTAGGAGCCCGCCTGGAGAACAGAGGTGTAATTTTTAAAGGTGTTGAAGTCAGGAGCCCGCCTGGAGAACAGAGGCGTAGTCGTTAAGTTTTGAAGTCAGGAGCCCGCCTGGAGAACAGAGGTGTAATTGATAAAATTCTGAAGTCAGGAGCCCGCCTGAAGAACAGAGGTGTAATTTGTAAAAGTTGAAGTTAGGAGCCCGCCTGGAGAACAGAGGTGTAATTGATAAAATTGTGAAGTTAGGAGCCCGCCTGGAGAACAGAGGTGTAATTTGTAAAAGTTGAAGTCAGGAGACCGCCTGGAGAACAGAGGTAGACGACGATAGCCAAGTGAAGACATTCAAAGGATCAGTAATAGGGTACTCAGCTGAAGAGCGAAGAGATATAATTCAAGCCGAGAGATAGGTGCAAGGCAGTAACAAAGGAAATGCTATAAGAGAATACAAAACAACAAGGCAACACAAAAACACAAGATCAAATTTGAAGGTCTAGATAGGATTTTTGTAATTCATAGCCTAGTCTAGCTTCTTTATTCTTCTTTTAGCATGGTGTAATAAGGGGTCAACAAGTAGCAGCAGCAGCACCAATGGTAAACACAACAGCTTCATGGTAGTCCCAGCTACCAAAACTTTCCGAACTACATCGACGTGATTCCTTTTTAGCCAAGGATATGTAGGAGACCTTTGAAGCAAAGGCTCGTTCAAAATCTTTCAAAATATGCTTCACACGGAGTGTTCAAACGGGCAAAAATCGCTCGTATCCGCTCACTTTGTCTTTGCACGAAAACTCTTCGTGTTTACGGGCAAAGAGGGCAGCTGTGAGCACGTGATTTTTGCCTCACATGAATTACTCCCAAAAGATCAAACAAAAACTTTTCTGTTTTTATGGTTTGCAATTTGGTGAATTTTCATGATATTTTGTTGTTATTTGCATTTGTTTGTGCCTGTATATTTTATTTAAATTAATAAGAAAAATACAAAAATTAGTTACATTTGTATTTTAGGATTTAATTTCACATTTTTAGATTAACTAAGCAAGTGTCTGTTTTGCAAAAATGAAAGGATTCGCAAAAAATAGCGTATTTTGTGCATTTTAATGTTTAGGGTTAAACTCTGTGATTTCTCTTTTAATTTGGTATTTGATTATGTGTGATAATTGTTACTTCAAATCAATTAGTGTTTTAGGATAATGTGATCAAGAATTAATCTAGGTTTATTTTATTAGAATTTTTAGAAATTAAAAGGAAAAGAAAAGAATTAAAGAAAATCTGGTTGGGCCAATTTGTTCAAGAAAACCCCCAGGCCCAATGAAAAACCCGTGTAAACCCAACCAAAACCAGCCCAAACCCGTCTCCCCTGCCCGATCCAGTCCTATCCCAACCTAAACAATATCGTTTGAAGTTGGTTGATCTGAACCGTTCGTTCCCTTTGATCGAACGGTCCAGTGTCCTCCTCGCGACCCGACCCATCAAGCCCCATTAATCGGCCCAGCCCCGTAAAAACCAAAACGGTCCCGTTTTACACCCCTACGCTAATCTGGACCGTTGCATTCTAGTGATCCAACGGACCACATTATTTGCTTCAATTTAATGTACCAAAACCCCGAGCCTTACCCCCCCAAACCAAAACCCCTCCCCCACTCGTCTCTTTAGACCAAACGTAACACCACCATATTTCGCCGCCGGAAATTGCCTGACGGTGTAGGCAGGTCCCCAATCGGCCTGAAAATTACACCCCAAAACCGTCACAGCCTCGTCTTCCCAAATCCCAACCCCGTTCCCTTCAAACATCCTTAGATCCGTTCGAATATCGAATCATAGCCAAGAACCCTAGAGACGCCACAAAATCCCTTGGTGGCGGCGCCATCTCCAATCAGCCCCAAAATCACACCCTACAATCACCGTGACCTCCTCATACATAATATATCATTGTTTTCCCTCAAATATCACTACATCCTCTCGAGTCTCAAATCTGAGCATGAGCCTTAAAACTTTAAAATAATTTCTCAATGAATTGTTGGCACACGACTAGGTCTCTAGTAGCAAGGGGGTCGACTCACTGCAAAAACTGATGCTGGTCATTTGTTCTTGATAAAGAACAAATGATTAGCCTCATTTCCATGTGAGTTAAGACTCTTTGAAGTTCAAATTTGATAAATCGAGTCCGTGGTGCAAGTTATTTGGACATGCAAGTTTCCTTTCAAATTCTCGATCAAGTTGGTCATTTCTTTTCTTCTTCCTCTTCTTTATTTTCTTGAAATCATTTAAGTTCGAATTAAGCATTAGGAGTTATGCATAATTATTAGCGGCTTGATTAGTCGATTTTAGTTCATGCTCCGTTTGTACATAACCCATATTGTAGATGATGTGAATGCTCGAACCATTTAAATATAATTGGTTATGTTTAAATGAATCAGCTAATTCAACTTATGTATGTTCCCTTAATGTGAAGTGCGTTTGTAGTTGTTGTTTTCTGTTCTCCTGGCTAGTTCAGAACCCTAGGATAAATAACAATAATAGGGGTTTAATTAACGGAATTAAAATCTGAAAGTTGTTCAGTTTAAGTGGTACGCCAGCATTGGTTGTCAGGGCACGCCTGGCTTAAAACAGCAGGCTGCCCATACCTTTTGAATAGAATAATAGGAAAAGGGGGTAATGGTGTACTGAGATTCCTTTGAAGGCTGTAAAATCAGAGAAGGATGGGGAATTATTTTCTTAATTGGTTAAGTGCTCTTACGAGCTGGAAAGGTTTAAGGGTGAGGGTATAAAATGGTGACATTGGGACCTAAAAGAGGGAGACTTACACACTCAAAAATCTGAACACTGATCAGACAGATAGAGCTCATAAGAAGATATTTAAGGGGAGAGCTGAGAGAGGATAGACAAAAAGATTAGGAGAGAAGAGAGAGAGATAGAGGTTATAGGGTAAAAGAAAAGAAGAAAACTTGAGTGATAAGAAACTTCAGAAAAATACAAAGATTGTGTTAATGTTCCATTGAAATTGCTTCAAAGATTCCTATTTCTTTTCTTTAACTTTTGAAAAACAGTGATCTCTCATTTGGAACGAGAATGGACGAGTGTGGGTTGTAGAGGTTTAGTTTGAAGTTTTAGTTATTTGTTAAGCAAAACTTTGTTTTGATTGTTACATATCATTGGCTGGTGTTTGAAAAATTGGTTTGTCGAGTATTTGCTGGGGTTGATTTATGCTACTACTGTTACATTGCTGATCTGTTGTGTTGTTAACTACTGCTTCCTCACTTCTATTTACTTTCAAAATTCCAGATACACATCTCCTGAAATTCCCTATGTATTACTGAAGTCCTGAATCGAAGAAAGGAATAAGAAGAGAAAATTTGAAGATGTAGTTCCTTCAATGTAGTTATAATTGTTTGCTTGGCATCTGAAATATTGTGCTGCTTAGTAAATCCTTATGTTTAGATGATAGATTTTTTTTATTATTAATTACTTTGGAAGCATCGTAATTGAATAGGATAGTCCTCTTGCTTGCATATAGGTATACTTGATCAGGACTATAGATCCTGTTTTTTTGGAATTAGAAATTTGTTATATCATCCTGCATGTGATGCTTGAAGCCATGTAAAAAATGGATTAAAATTTGTCGCTTTTCAAGCTTAGGAATCTAGTAGCCTCATTCGAATATCGGTAATTACATGTTATGTGCAATCTGGTTTCATTTAAAATCAGCGGATCAATGAATTTAAGACTTATTTTGGAAATCAATGTCCAGTTGAAAAATCATGATTATCATCCTATTGACTCGAGTTCATGTGATCCATGTTTCTGTGTGTTTATTAGGGCTAATAAATAAGTAGTTCACTTTCAGATTCAGTTATAAAGTTGGGGCTTCATTGGGTTTGGACCTCAAAATCGCCTTGAGATTTTGTTGTCTCAAGGTATACTTTGTCCAAATACTTGTTGGGCCAATTACCAGCACATATCCACTTATACCTATATCGGCCTACTGAATGTTGTATCGATTAATTTTACTAGTTCTAGACCTATAGGGATTCAATATTTAGATGAGCCCAAAGCTTGACAGCTTCTTTCGACATAAACTGGGTAGCACCTTAAAGAGGGCTTTCAGTTTTTATTTATTTATTATTTTACTTAGCTTGTCCCATGCATGACTAGACTTCTTTCCATCTAGATCATTCAGGATTAGTTTAACTAAAACCCGATAGGCACAATTAGTGTTGATCAAGCTCCGTTAGATAAATAAGATGAACTATGTTAGATAATACCTAGTTTTGGGCCCATTCGGGTTTATTCGGAATGTCTTCAAAAAATAAAGTCGAGTGGGCTACGCCAAATAAAATCACAAATTGCGTGGCCCTCTTTTATTTTTTTCTTTAAAATACCTAAGAACTTGAGGTGCATTTTGACGACGTTGTAATTCTCTTAAAAATAAAAATAATAAAAGCGGTTAAAAGTTAAAATTCGCACATAGATTCATAATTATTTAAAAATCAGATAATTAAGCCATTTATAACAGTTGAGCGACCGTGCTAGAATCACGAAATTCGGGAATGCCTAACACCTTCTCTCGGATTAACAGAATTCCTTATTCGGATTTTCTGGTTCGCGAAATGTTAAATAGAGTCAACCCTTTCCTTGATTCGAGATTTAAAACCGGTGACTTGGAATACCATAAATCTCCCAAGTGGCGACTCTAAATTTTTAAATAAATAAATTCCGTTTCGATTGTCCTTTAATTGAAAATAACTCCCTTTATTATGTCCTCTTCCGGGGGTGTACTGAAAAAGGAGGTGTGACAGTGGTTAAAACTGGCCAAGAAATTATGGAATTACAACAAATGAATTCAGTAGTTCCTAGCAAGAAGCAATTGCAAACCCCTAACAAGTTTGTAGCACTAGAAGAAGTTAAATCGGCTGATGTGCAGGGCAAAGAGTTGGCAACTATCGAGGAGTTACAAGAAATCGGTCAAATTGAGTTGTCTTCTCCTGCAAAGAGAGGAAATCAAAGTAATTACAATGGTACTGCAGGAAAATCTCAGGATGCTAATGCCAATCAGATGGAGGTATTAGTAGTAGACCAATCAAGTCCCAAAAGCCCAGATAAAGGGAAACATGATACAGTGCAACAACAGAAACAACATATAATAAACACAACAGGAATGAACCCTGCAGCTCCAGAATTTAAGCTAAATTCAGCAGGTGTTGAATCAACTAATAAAGTAGTTGTGGCAAATATAAGATATAGTGGAAAAGATGTAATTGGAAACAAGGACTCCACAGCTCAATGGGTGCAAAGAGCCCTTAAGGGCAATGCAGATGATACATTTGTGGGAATTAATACATCTTGTCTGGAGATTCCTTCACAAGATACTCTGGTGAATAGAGTGCTGGCCAACAAACCAGAAATTCAAACCAACGAGAATATATTTCCTAAAGTAGCTGAGAGAGTTCAATGGAGTGGGGGTAAATTATGGGCAGCTCAAAGAGAGATTGATTCAGATGAGGATGAGGTTCCACTAGGGGCACAACATGATGAGGAGCCAATACATGAAGACAAAGAAGAAGAGGAACAAAGTATAAATGGTAAGGCCATTGCTGATGATACCAACAAAGATGAGACTATTACTACAAAAAAAAAAAGGCAAACGAAAATGCAGATACCAAGGTAAAGGTGAAGCAACTAATACCTCACGAGAATACAGCAGAAGGAATAGGCATTGATTTATTAGATTCGGGAGGCACATGAATTGGTGCAGGTTGATAACTGTGATTTTTACATGATTTATACCTCTTCTTACCTAAGCTTTGTGCATAAATTGATATAGATTAGTCCTGAATTGCTTACAAGTTGGGCTTGATTGCAGGTTTGAGCAACCAGATGATAAAGATCACAAATCCGCTCAGGAAGGAGTGAAATCTGCCAAACGTCAAGAGATGAGCTAAAGTGGGAATTACATGACCTGTGCGGACCGCAACCTTTTGTCATGCGGCCGCACAAGAGGATTCTGCAAGTAACCAAGTCCAGGCAAGCCCTGCGTGGTCCGCACTGTATTGCCACGCGGACGCACAGGTAATGATCAGAGAACCTGCAAGTTAGACATAATTCCACGCGGACCGCATCCATTTCTACACGGTCCGCAATGATGAAGAAACAGAAGTTCAGAATACAAGGCATAATCC
>MU780086.1:0-25659 GCA_026770625.1 Nicotiana glauca | reverse complement strand
AATAGGTCAGGTCCACTTACTTTTTCTTTTGTTGATTTCGAACCTTTCGAATGGATTTGGTTGGTATAATGGACATGACAACCACCAACCTCATACTTGGTTTAATCTTTAATCAATCAAGTGACTACATGTCACACTTATACAATCTTCCTGTGGGACATGCTCCCCACACCCTTCCGAGGCACATAATAGGTCCACACATCCAAACCACCGACCGCACTAACACTGAAAAGCGTTCAAGAATTATTAACCATGATACAAGGCCCTTTTTACAATACACCAATCTCAGGTGACGCTGAAGTCAATACCAATTCACTTTCAACGCTGAAACTCTTTTCCTGCTCATCCGAGCTTGTAACATCTTTGTCCACACCGAACTGCAACCTAAATTCTCATTTCAAATTCCATACTACTCGCTGCACCTGACATATCCATGAACAGTAGGACACGATTCTTCATCATAATTCCAGAATTGCTAATAGCTTAATACTTCATCACATCAAAGCTTTTGACTGAACTTACTTTAGGAGAATCATAGCAACACACAGGCAAATACTCATAACCATAGAATATGCAAACCCCCAAGTAGTGGTCTAAGCCACAATAGCCCTTCCAGAATCTGCTTCCACATAACAAGCCATATCAGTAGAATGTTTCAGAATAATATCAATTACGCCGGCTGACAAGCCTCACATGCACCGTCACAGATCACTTGCATAACATAATCACGATGAAAGAGCTGGTCTCTACAACCAACATGCCAACTAGATTTTGGCTAACTAATCTATCTTCCTTCGATTCACCCTGATTGCTTTAGAAATAATATAACTCCATCCAACACGTTACATACTCCATCCGCACTCATCTCGAGTGACCTAGAACCGCAAGACCATGCTATCTCAAATCCCACGAACCGCTTCATACCTTCCTTGTGCGTATATTCGCACCCTCAACTGGTAGTCCCATTCTGCTAATCCCATTACGAATCCGAAATCTCTTCTCTTTTCCCTCTCAAGTTCCATGCTGCAAGTTGAAACATTATAGAACACTTTGTGCCTCTTCTCATAGGCTGCTATCAAGCTCGATTCTAAATCGTAATTATACGCTCGAAATCATTAGGCATCATACCTCATCTTGTGAATTTACCATGACCACTGTTGAGAGCCACCCGTTCTAACTTGGACCCGAATATAATCTACTCCATGAGTCTCCCATCATATGAGTAACCCCTTGGTGAAGAGCCCGCCGAATCACTTCCCTTGGAACCAACATTCGTACAAAGTAAAATCCTGAATCTTTCTCCCAAGTCTGAGCATGATCCAATAAGGCCAACGATAGCCCACCTTTAATAATTAATTTGCCCAGATTACCACTTATGGTTTTTCCCCGTAGCTGAAATAGCCCAACAATATGCTAATAAACTGAAATCTCGCAAGTAATTAACTCTACAACCACATTATAAGCGGTAAGACTCTCTCACTTAGCTTGAAGCCATTATCTCACAACTCTGGAATTCACCAAGATTCCCTAGATTCCATCGACATAACCTTAAACGATTAACCGCATAAATTCTCGGATCCTTTCTGCAAAACCCCATTCTTTTATACTCTGATTCGCCCACTACATTTGCACGACCAATCTATTCGCTACATAACCGATAAAATTCTTCGTAGAAGCCTCGCCAACCACGTGATTGCTAACCTGCTCACTTGGGTAACCCGCCTATAGAAGGCTCTCCCCGGCATCTTCCCACACTGCTGCACAGAGTACAATTACTACGACATCAATGACCCTCCCTGAGTCTGAGCTCACTCTCCAGTTGCACAGGTCTATTTACCCCTCGTGGACATCATTTAAATATGCGACAACATCCTTCCAATTCAAATTTATGCTGCATCCTTCTTCATTTAAGCGGCTCCTTTCGCCGCACCAGAATCCCCACTTCAAATTAGATCCGTAGACCCCAATAGCCAAGCGCCATTATTCTTAAATTGCTCTAAACTTTCCTTAAGGCGTATAGTCGCCTTATTACCAAACCCCTACACAGCTCTGCTGCTCTTCCACTTTGGGCAAACTCTCTTCTTTAATCAACTGCTCGGCCTGCGATCCCTAAGCATGTCCCTTTAGAAGTTCAAAAGTCCGCCTGACACTTCCCATATGTTTTCTCATCTTTTGTTGCTCCGTTGTTGCCTTAATAAAATGTATCTTCATGGAACTTGAATCCAAAATTTGTTACTAACTTGAAACTTTTCCGAAGGTCATCTTTCTGGAACCGTCAATATTTGCAATACTGATTCAATACTAAACCACCGCACCATGCGATATCTGACAGTCGTATCTCCAATACTATTTCACAATATCCTTCCATAAAGGCGAATTGTAGCAGATTATAACATCGACAAACTTAGTACGTTCCATTAGGACCACGACACCCCATCATAGAAGAAAGCTCCACCACGCTTGCAAATACCAAGTCTTATTACTTCCAACATCCCACATCTGACCATCCTTAGCCCGACTACCTTTCCCTTGCCGGGAATAAAATACTGAATCCCTTGATTACACACTGAGTAAACCTCCCTTCAAGTTATTCACTGACCCGACACGTGGGCAAATATCCTACCATCACAACAATACTGCGGAATAATCGCTCGTAAGCATCGTGGCAACCTGTGCCTAGCCTCAAGGCTCTTAGAAGTTCCGTTACTGAGATGAACAATAGAATATCCTTCAATTTTTGATTTATTACAAATGCTCGCGTAAGATTGAGTAGGAAGAAATCAGAGGCATAGGCCTCAAAGGAATTGAACTGCACGATAAGGAAATCAAGAAGGGAAGTTCTCCTAACAGTCCTGCAGCCTCCCGAGGATAAGTACAGATGTCTCTGTACCGATCTGCGAGACTCTACTAGACTTGCTCATGACTCATGAGACCGACGGGAACCTAGTGCTCTGATACCATATTGTCACAACCCAAAATCCACTACGGTCGTGATGGCGCCGACACCTCTGTCAGGCAACCCAACTAAATTATCAATAAAATTTTCTTTTAATACATTTGAAAATCTAGGATTTTTCTTTCCATTTTTCATAATTAAAACAATCTCTGCTTTAATTCAAATTAAGTAATAACTATAGTACACATCTTCTAAAAATCATCCCAAAACCCAGTGTCACAAGTGCATGAGCATCTATCGATAAGAAAAAATAAAATACAACATCTGTCCGAAATACAGTGGACAAGGAATAAATAAAAGAAATGTTGAAAGGAACTACACTAGCTACGGGTCTCCTCGAACGATACAGCTCACCTAGTCCTAGAATCATCTGCGCTGCTACGCCCAGTAGGCTGCTAGAGATACATATACATGTGCAACAAAAATGCACAGAAGTGTAGTATTAGTACGTAATCAACGTGTACTCAATGAGTATCCCGCTTAATCTCAAAGAAGTAGAGACGAGATGGTCAACTTCGACACTTACTAGAGGTCCAATAATGACATGGTGAAGGTGTTAGGATAACATGGATTTATCTAACATTTATATCTCTTAAAGCAAGGAAACAGGTAACACCTTCTCAACTAATCAAGGATTTTCAAGGATTACTTTTAATCATCTTATCAGTTTATATCAAGCCATGAAAGGCAATATCAACATTTAAAAGTATCAGGCAACAAACAATATATATATGTCATGCGCAATCATGCCGAGGCGACGACCCGATCCAACAGAAATAAATTGTGCACTTGTCGAGGGTCGACGGTGTGCCTATAGATGCATCTATTTAATCTACTGAGGTGTTCGGCCCGTTCATAAATAAACACATAGAGACATTCAATTAAGAAGCCAACATGGGGCAATTATTCAAAGAAAAGCTAATTCTTTTTAACCATTTAAGAAAATGAGGTTTAGATCTTGTCAGAAATTCATTTACGATTTTGATGTGGATTAAGCAATTCAACTATCCATAAGATTACAAATATTCAAAGTATAACATGCTTTTGGGTCCTAGACTACCCGGACAATAGCATAATAGCAGCTATGCATGGACTCTCGACTCCTCGTGCGTACGTACCCCTCACAATCAGGAGCAAATAATCAATTATTTCACCTATGGGGACAATTCCCTCTTACAAGGTTAGAAAGGAGACTCACCTCGCTCTGAAGACTCATAACCGGCATTCTACATTCCTCCGAAGACTTGCACCAACGCACAATGCTCCAAAACTAGCCATTGATTACACAAATTCATTAATATATGCTCAATTAAACTTTACAACCTAATTTGGAACAATTCCTAACCCCGAATGAAAAGTTAACGAAAATGCCCTTGGGCCCATGTGCCCGAAATCCGAATTTTCTCGAAGATAAAGTTTACCCATGAACTCACGAACTCAAATATATGATTTTCTCTTACTTCCATACTCAAAATCGTGGCCAAAATTCAAGAACACTAATTTTTTAGTTCTTCCCTCAAACCCCAAGTTTTTCTACAATTTTCATGCCCAAATCCATATATAAACCTTGTATTTAACTCAAAGCTAGCATAAATTACTTACCTCATGACAAGTGATGAAAATGGAGCCTCAAAGCTGCTCCCCATCGATTCTAATGGAAGAAAAATGGGGTTGAAATGAGCCCAACCCCGAATTTATAAAGACCTTACTGCTCCAGTCATTTCCGCACCTGCGGACCCTGGACCGCTTCTGCGATCCACCCTAGCCACCCCAGCTTCCTCTTCTGCGCTTCCTTTTCCGTAGGTGCGGTCCCGCATCTACAGCTCCCTGACCGCATCTGCGATCCCAGCTCCCCTCACCAAAATCCGCATCTGCGGTATTCTTGGCCGCTTCTGCGGCTCCACACCTGTGGCCAAATCTTTGCAGGTGCGGAAATACCAGATATCAGCTGCCTCATCTTTTTTTCAACTCCAAATCCGATCCGTTAACCACCCGGAATCCACCCGAGGCCCCCGGGTCCTCAACCAAACCTACCAACCAATCCCAAAACACGTTACACACTTGCTCGAGGCCTCAAATCATATCAAACAACGCTAAAACCATGAATTTCACCCTGATTCAAGCTTTATGAACTTTGAACTTTCCAACTTCTACTTCCGATGTTTAAACCTATCAAATCATGTCCGATTGACCTCAAATTTTGCACAGAGTCATATTTGATATTACGGGCCTACTCCAACTTTCAGAATAGGATTCCGACCCCAATATCAAAAATTTCACTTCCGGTCAAACTTCTCAAATACCTTCAAATTTTTATCTTTAGCCAAATGGCTTCAAAATGACCTACGGACCTCCGAATTCACTTCCGATCGCGCTCCCAACTCCAAAGTCACCATACAAAGCTACTCCCAGTCTCGGAATTCCAAACGGACATCGATAACACTGAAATGCACTTCAAACCAAACTTATGAAATTTCTTCCAGAATGCCAACTTCCACAATAGGCGCCAAAATGCTTTCGGGTCACCCAAAATCCAATCCGGGCATACGCCCAAGTCCAAAATCATCATACGAACCTGCTGGAACCTTCAAATCTCGATTCCAAGGTTATTTACTCAAAATTTCAATCCTAGTTCATTCTTTCAATTTTAAGCTTCCGAAATAAGAATTCTCTTTACAAATCAACTCGGGACTTCCCAAAATACAATTCCGACCACGCGTGCAAGTTAAAATTTCCTGAAATAAGGCTGCTCGTGGCCTCAAACCGCCGAACGACGTGCTAGGACTCAAAACGACCGGTCGGATCGTTACAATCAATTAGGCAAATGATAGTATTATATTACGTCACAATTTGTCATAATTGTTATTTCATTAAAATATTATAAACTTTAACTATTGGATTTAAATATTTTACCTGATTGTTTATTCGGTAGATGCGTCGCTACATCCCCAAATATATCTACTAAATAATGTAATTTTCATAAAATTTCAGTCACCTAATTAGGTCAGTCTTTGGGAAGATGTTCTTTAAAAAAATTTCTTAGATATTAATTAAATAGTTATTATTTTTTAAAAAAAATTTAAAAGCTTGAAAAATTAAATAATAACTTAAATTTTTTGAAAAGGAGATCTAGTGCATTCCTAAGATCACCCTACAAGGAAATAATAATTTGTTATTAATAATCAAATAATGAATACAAAAAATAATAAAGCTTTAAAATAAATGGTAACTTTTTTACAATTAATTTATCTTCAAGATTCTAACACAAATATTTTATGTAGAAAAATGAAGGTAAGCTACTTTTTGTAACAAAAGATATTACAAATTTAAAAACTTGCTCAATACGTGATATATGGTAGAGAATTATATATATAAAAATTAATTTTTCTAATTTAGAGGAAGGTTTAGTAAACAATATTTATTACGGCTATAGATTATAAGTAAGTATAATTAGTTTTCTATTTCCATGAAGAATAATAAATAAAACCTAATTTAATTTGTCAACATTCTAAAATAAATATTTTATGTAGGAGATAAATTATTTTTATATAACAAAGAGATTGAATGTTTTCAAATATGTACTGATTTTTTTCTGGGGTTGAGTATTTTCCCCCCTCGAAATTTGTATGTCTATTTCGTACATGGGGGTAATATTTGTTTTTTTAACCAAATTACATAATATTTGTTCATATAGTAGACTCAGAACCTTTTTAACTTTGTATCAAAAATAAAAGACAACGAAAGTAATTATCTCTTCTTAACAGATATGACATTGGTAAATAGAATATGGTTATATAGTTGATTTTATATTCTTAAAAAATTTGGTTCATTTAAAGGTCCTAAATCTTAGGGAGATAATTAAACAAATTTTTTGTTTAGGGTGAACTCTAATTTTAAAAGAGTAAAAAAGAAGAACACATTTCGCCAGGGGCATTTGTGCTTTTAATATAATATAAATTTTTAAGTGTAAGATTTACATACAATAAACTCTTAATATTTTTAAAGGTTTTAGAATTTTTACATAATTTAAATAAGAAAAAAATTTAATAAGTAAAATTTTAATTAATTTTAATCTCCTAAACATGGATTTGTAAAAAGTAAACTCTTAACAGTTTAAAAGTTGTAAATGGTAGGACTTTCTGCATAATTCAAATAAGAAAGATTTTAATGTGTAAAATTTTAATTCATTTAAATTGTTAAATATTAAGAAATAATTAATTGACTATTCAATAAATTATTTCTTATACTACTTGACACATACTCCAAGGACTACAGTTTTTGTTTATTTATAATTGAGAAAATAAAAAATCGTTTGTTTTAAGGTCCAATAATCTATTCTAGGAAAATATCAATTCATTGGTAGTAGTATTTTTTATTGATATTGTAGATTTAAGAAAATATATAATACGTAATATATATCTTGTTAATGAAAGGAAACGTTGGTGGGTTTTTTTAAGTGATTAATATAAGGTAAATGTTTAATTGATTTTAAAGTCCAAAATTTTAGGATTTTCTACCAAGTTTAAACAAGGAATGATTTAATACATAAAATATAGTAATTAATTTTCAACTCCTAAATATTAGGAAAATGAGTTAAATGACTATTTTGTCTAGTGCAAAATTAATTTTTAAAGGGTAAAAAAGGCGAACAACATTTCGCTAAGAGCCTTCGTGCTTTTAATATAGTATAGATATAGATATCATAAAAACAAAAAAAACCTGGAATTAATGATAACAAAAATTTTGCCTTATATATTAGCAAATTTACATATTTTCAGTCCTTATTGAGAAAGAAGACAATTTTTGAAAATGTCATATTCTGTGTCTCTCAAGCAGCCATTCAGCGCTCTGCCTACCTACCAAAACACCCATGTAAGTGGCTGTGATATGATCCAGAATAATTCCACAATAATTGAATAATTCTCTTAGTTGTTAATTCCAATATTAGTTTTAAATTCCAGCTGTCAAAGTTAGTTAGTAGTTAGCTGTCACATGTGAGCTTCACCGAGTTAGTTATAACTAACTTTCCCTTCCTTTTTCTGTTAAGTCCCTCAGTAGATATAAGGCAGTGATTGGCACGTAATAGATCGTAATTTGATTTTCATCAATAATATCAGTCTTCTTCTCTCTCTAAAACATAGACTCGAGTTGAGTATAGCAGAAGTCTGTTCAAGAGCAATTCTGCAACCTTGCTCTTTAGGATTTCTCAATTCTTTTCTCATTTCTTTCTCATTTTCTTTTAGCTTCTATCATTGGTATCAGAGCTCACGATCCTTGGCTCTGTGGGAAGAACAAATGGGGAAACACAACACTAGGATACAAGAGCTTCGAAGAGATCTTGATGGTCTTCGAGGATATTTTGAAGGTATTACGGGAACCATGGAGGAATTACGGCGGAACATGGATAAGAAATTGGCGCATTCAATGGAGGAGTTTAAGAGAATCCTCTTGACTAATATGAAGAATCAACGACCACAAGTGAACCCTAGAATGGAGGAGGAAAATACAACTCCAGCTGTGAGAGTTCGACGCGAAAAAGAGTATCAGTTGCCTACTAGGAGGAATCAACTGGAGTTTCCAAAGTTCGATGGTAATGGTTTATGTGATTGGTTGTATCAGTATGAGCAGTTCTTCGAAGTAGATGAAACCCCAGAAGCATCCAAGGTGAAACTGGCTTCGTGCAGACTTGGAGGCAAAGCTCTTCAATGACATCAAGTGTTTATAAAAACCAGATTGACGAGGGAGTGGCCTAGATGGGGAGAATATGTGAGATGTTTGTACGCACGATTTTGTTCAGATTTATTCGATGATCCAATGGGGGATCTGAAAGACCTCAAACAGGTAAACTCTATACAAGATTACGTAGATTTGTTTGATGAATTGTTAACTAGAGTCGAATTGAATGAGGAATATGTTGTGAGTTGTTTTTCAGAGGTATGAAACCTAATATAGGGTTACCTGTAAAGATTTTTGCCCCTCATTTTTTACAGAAGGCAATTACTTTAATTCAAGAACAAACACTAATAATCCAGAAACTAGCTTCAAAAAGTACCCGAATTCTTTCTAATCCCAGCCCAGCCCAGAAATAGCTCCCTACTTACAACAACCAGCCTTTTTCTAAACTAAACTAGCTATCCAAACAGCTCAGAGTTCCTTTGTTGGAGCTACTAAACCAATCTACAAAAATCCAAAGATTTTAAATCCTAGTGAAATGGAGGATAGGAGATCTAGGGGGTTATGTTTCTATTGTGATGAAAAATATGTCCCGGGGCATGTGTGTTCAAAAAGAAGGTAGTTGTTCTCTATTGAGGTGGAGGAACCTGAAGGGGTAGGATATGGGGTGGAGAGGGAGATGTAATGCTTGATCCCTTTGAATTCCTATGTATGGAAGGGATAGAATTTGAGGTTGACAATGAAGGAGCCATCTTACCTCATGTATCAGTTCATGTTATGACTGGTGCTCAAGATTTTAGAACAATGTTCAGAACCATAAGGGTTACAGGTTCAGTGTAGGGGAAGGCTATCAAGATCTTGATTGACACAGGTAGCACTCATAATTTTATGGATCTCAGCACAGAGAGGTTGAGATGCCATTTAACTAGGATTCATCCTTTTGCTGTATCAGTAGGTGATGGCAACAGAATGCACAGTAACTTTTTTTGCAAGGGATTCCTATGGAAAATGCAAGGAGCTCAATTCATGTGTGACATGTTGACCTTACCATTGGGTGACTGCAATATGGTTTTAGGGGTGCAATGGTTGATCACGTTGGGAGACATTCTATGGAATTTCAGGAAGCTAAAAATGAAATTTACATACAGAGGGCAAAAGGTTTCATTGAGGGGAATACAACCGCCTACAATGAAGCTGGTAGAATAGGGGAAGATGGACAAACTCTTAGCTAAACCTGCTGAATTGTCCATGATGACAGTAGGATTATTTGCTAACAACTCTGAACCTGAAGCTAGTTTTTGGAAATTGCAAGCTCAGATAGAGATAGTGAAGGATGAGACAAGATTGCAGGAGGTATTGTAGAAGTATAGTGACTTATTTGATGTTCCTAAAGGCCTTCCACCACCTAGGCAACATGACCACGGGATTGTTGTCACGACCCAAAATCCACTAAGGGTCGTGGTGGCGCCAGACACCGCTGTCAGGCAAGCCAACTAAATAATCAATTCAATTCTCTTTTTAATTAGCTTTAAAAATCTAGGATTTTCCTTACATTTTCATAATTAAAACAATCCCTACTTCAATTCAAATTAAGTAATAACTATTAGTACACATCTTTCGAAAACCATCCCAGAACCCGGTGTCATAAGTGCATGAGCATCTACTCATAAGGAAAATAAAATATAACATATGTCCGAAATATAGTGGACAGAGAATAAATAATAAAAATGCTAAAAGGAACTACACTAGATGCGGGTCACCTCGAATAATGCAGCTCACCTAGTCCTAGAATTATCCGCGCCGCTACACCCAGTAGGCCACTAGGGATACATATACCTGTGCAACAAAAATGCACAGAAGTGTAGTATGAGTACGTAAACAACGTGTACTCAATGAGTATCCCGCCTAATCTCGAAGAAGTAGAAACGAGATAGTCAACTTTGACACTTACTAGTAGTCCAATAATAATATACTAAATGTGTGCGGAAATCAGGGATATATCGGTTCTAACTCACAAAGCTGGTGAACAGGCAATACACCTTCAACAAATAATAAAGGATTTTCAAGGTTTATTCTTTATTATCTTATTAATTTATATCAAGTCACGATGGGCCAATTTCACATTTAAAATTCTCAAGCGACAAATAACATGCGCAAATCACACCGAGGCAACGGCCCGATCCAACAGGAATGTAAATTGTGCACTGCCGAGGGTCGAACGGCCCGAACCATAGATGCATCTATTTAATCTTCCGAGGCGTTCGGACCATTCCATAAATAAACATATACCCTGTTCGTGAATCATGCATGCGACACAGGTACACATAAAATACATGCTCAAGTAGCCAATTAAGAATCTATCGGGGCTATTTATCCAAATAAGACAATTTCTCTTTTTAACAATTCAGGAAAAAATGATGTTTAATCTCTTTTTAAAATCATTTACTAATCAAAGGTGATTTAAACAATTCAAGCTATCAATGGGTTCATAAATAATCCAAGTATAACATGCTCATGGGTCCTAACTACCCGGACAATAGCATAATAGTAGCTACGCACGGACTCTCGTCACCTCGTGCGTACGTAGCCCCCACATATAGGAGCACATAATCAATTATTTCACCTATGGGGACAATTCCCTCTTACAAGTTTAGAAAGGAGACTCACCTCGTTCCGAAGACTCATAATCGGCAATCTACATTCTTCCGAAGGCTTAAACCGACGCACAATGCACCAAAACTAGCCAATTGATGACAAACTAATGAGAACATGCTCAAATACTTGTTAACAATTAAAATTACACAAATTCCCAACTCTACTTAGTGAAATTACCAAAATGACCTCAGGCCCACGTGCCCGGATTCCGAAATTTCTCGAAGATAAAGATTACCCATGACCTTAGGAACTCAATTATATAATTTTCTCTAAATTCCATACCCAAAATCGTGGCTAAATTCCAAGAATATAATTTTCTAGGTTTTCTACCAAAACCTCAATTTTTATACAAATTTTCATGCCCAAATCCTTACAAAATTTATGTATTTAACTCAAAATAGGTGGGGATAACTTACCTTATTATTAATGACGAAAAACCTCTCTTGAAGCTCCCCAAAATCACCTCAAGCCATGAAAAAAATGAGAGAAATGAGCCCAAATCATGATTTAAAACAACCTTGCTGCCTCCAGGTATTCCGCTTTTGCGGTGCACTTTCCGCTTCTGCGGATGTCGCTTCTGCGATTTTTGGCCGCTTCTGCGGCTTTGGGCAAGAGGGGGCTGACCGCTTCTACAGTCTAGGGGTCGTTTAATGACCCAACCGATCGTTTTGGGCACTTATGCTCCTTTATACTATTTGAAGCCTTGAATAGCTTCATACGATGAATTATGACTTCTGTGATTTGTCAGTTTCGATTTTTCAATGATTCGGAGTTTGTTTGGTGGAATGAAAGTTACGGTTCAAAGTTTAAGTTTAAAGAGTTGACCGGAGTTTGACTTTTGTGCAAACAACACCGGAATGGAGTTTTGATGGTTTCAATAGCTCCGTATGACGATTTTGGACTTAAGAGTATGTTCGGATATTTATTTCGATGTCCGTAGAATAAATTGAAGCATTTTGACATAAGTTGGAAAAATGAAATTCGGAAGTTTGACTAAGAGTTGACTTTTTGATATCGGGGTCAAAATTTTATTTCGGAAATTGGAATAGCTTCATTATGCCATTTATAACTTGAGTGCAAAATTTGAAGTCATTCCGGATTGATTTGATAGGCCTCGGCATCGAATGTAGAATTTAAAAATTTGTTAGTTTCGTGAAGCTTGAATTGGGGTGTGATTTATATTTTATTGTGGTTTGGTATGATTTGAGACAACAAATAAGTTTGTATGATGTTTTAGAACTTGTTGGTTAATTTGGTTGAGGTCCCGAGGGCCTCGGGTGGATTTCGGATGGTTAACGCATCGTGGTTTAGAAATGTTTTAACGTGGTTCTTCAAGAATAAGTAGTATCAATTAATCAAATGAGCTCCAAATTTATTTTTGATTAAAGCATTAGATCCGTATCGAAATTTTAGAGCGATAGCAAAAAGAATCGTCCAATTCGGACATCGTATGAGAGAGTTATGCCCATTTTCGTGTCGGGAAAAATAGTTGCCCATCGCCAGCGCCTAGGGTAGTGCGGGGCGCCATCCATGGCGCCGAAAAGTTTTGGCTACTGGTTCCAGCGCCACAAGCAGCGCCCGGTGCCACCTGGGGCGCCCGAATGGTAAAATGCTATAAAACGGGGGTTTCGGCCATTTTTACACATTTTGAGCTATGGGGCTCGGTTTGGGCTATTTTCAGAGGCAAACTTCACCATAAAACTTGGGGTAAGTGTTCTTAACTCCCTTGTGATTATATTCCATGAATTAATCTTCATTTTTTGGGGTAGATTCTTGATATTTCAAGAGAAATGGAGGAATTTTCTAAAATTCTATAAAATGAAATTTCAAGATTTGAACATCGATCCGGAGTCGGATTTTGGTAAAATTTGTATGGTTGAACTCGTAGGGAGATAAGGAACTCGTTGATGTAAAAATTTCTGGATTTCGAGAAGTAGGCCCGGGGCTCGGGTTTTACAAATTTCGTGAATTTTGATATTTTTCGAGTCTTTTCGATTCCTTTCCCCTATTGTAATGTATTCGTTGTGGTTTGGGCCAGATTCGACACGCGAGGAGGTCGATTCGAGAGGAAAGGGCATTGCAAGCTAGTCTTTTGGCCGTCTTGAGGTGAGTAATGCTTGTAAATGATATCCTGAGGGTTTGAAATCCCGGACTTTCACATCGTAACGCTATATTGAGGCGTGACATGCATTTTATGACGAGTGCGGGGTCGTTTACTATCGGGGATTGTGACTTGGTCCATCCCGAGTGTTATTTTCTACTATATAGACGATTGATATGCATACTTTATTATTGAGAATTGAGCTTACTGCTAAGTTTGGAGCCTTGTGCCGACCTGTAGAATCCTTAGGGGATCCTTATGTATTTTTCCTCACTTGTTTGCATAAAACCATACTCTCAGTCATGTTTTCAACTGTTAAAAATGTTATAAGAACTGTATTTTTGAACATGAATATTGAATGAAAAGTATATGAGGGCGAAGATCCCTATAACTTGTTATGCGCGAGAGGCTGTGCATTACTTGACTGAGATGGGTCGAGGACCCGATAGTGAGGATGTTTATACTTGATATGGATCGGGCTGCACGCCGCAGCAATGATATATTGATATGGATCGAGCTACACACCGCAACAATGATATATTGATATAGATCGGGCTGCACACCGCAGCAGTGATATATTGATATGGATCGGGCTGTACGCCGCAGCAGCGATATATTGATACGGATCGGGCTGCACGCCGCAGCTATGATATATTGATATTGAGGCCGAGAGCCTATTTGATGCCACGAGATGGATAATATTGCGCTTGGGCTGTAGGAGCCCCTTCGGAGTCTGTACACACCCCCAGTGAGCACCGTCGACGATAAATAAATGGAGCGGGCTGCACGCCGCAGCGGGTACTAGAGTGTACCGTCATATCCATTGCATTGCACTCATGCATTTGTTCTTATTTTGTAATGTTGTCATGACATTCAGCACTCATATCATTGGCATCCATGCTACTTCTTGCACTGTTTACCAGATACCCTGGTGTTATTTGTTAATGGAGTGTTGTGCCCGAGAGGCTGATGTTGTACTTTGTGAGTTGGGAGTGAGCCCGCGGGGCTGATACTGTACTGAGAGGTTGATATTGAGCCCGAGGGGCAGATTTCTGATTATTCCCTACTTGTTGAAATTATTTTCGCAACTATTGAAAAGGAATATTTTCAAAAGAGGTTTTTACTGAGCCCAGATGTTTTCCAAAGGATTTTAACGATTTTACTGTTTCTCCTCAAAAAGTATTGTACTGTTCTATATAGCATGATGGAGTGCCTTACGTGATTTCTTACTTTCAGCTATTATTTACTTTTATTACTCACTGAGTTGGAGTACTCGCTTTACTCCCTGCACCTCGCGTGCAGATGCAGGTATTGGTTTACCCGGTAGCGAGTTTGAGCAGGTTGAGGATTTGCTATTGTAGCTGAGCAAGGTGACCGCCAGCGTTCGCAGCACCGGATTTCTTCCTTTCGATTTCAGATTTTATTCTATGTATTTTAGGCTTTGTAGTTGTATTACAGATCTTTCTAGATGCTCATGACTTGTGACACCCCGGTTAGGGCTGTGTTGGGTTAGATTTCCGAAATTTTTATCTATACTTCTGCTATTTGATATTATTAAACCATGTTGTACTATAGTTGTGTTAAATAATTATTTTAAAAGGATGAATTGGGTTGATTGGCTGGCCTTTTCTTCATGAGAGGCGCCATCACGACCAGGTTCGGGATTTGGGTCGTGACAGGCCGCTTAAGCAGAACCGCTTCTGTAGTCCCTGCGCCGCTTCTGTGGTTTTCTTGGGCCTGGCCCCCTTCCGATTCTGCGAGATTTTGACCGCATCTGCGGTCCTGCATGTCACACCTCCTTTTTACGCATACACACCCCGAAGGATACTGTACAAGGGAGTTTTTCCATTTTAAATGACATTATTCGAAATGGGATTATTTAATTATTCAGAGTCGCCACTTGGGAAAGGTTTGGCTTTTGGTGTCCCAAGTCACCGGTTTATCTTGAATCCCAATTCGAGGAAAATATTCAACTTTCCAAATGAAGTCTGCGAACCAAAAATTCTAAGTAAGGAATTCTGTTGACCCGAGGGAAGGTGTTAGGCACCCCCGGATCCCGTGGTTCTAGCATGGTTGCTTAAACTGTTATAAATGGCTTAATATCTGATTTTAATACATGTTATCCTATAGTACAATTTTAAAGATTATTTAGCACTTTATTATTATTTTTTAGGGAGAATTGCAACGTCATGAAAACTTATCTCAAACCACGTCACATCAATGTACCCGCGGTTATTGACATATTTCGACTCCGTTGAGATTTGGATTTTGGTCACATAAATGTGCACCCAAGTTTAAGAAAGTAAATTATTAAAAGCGCGCCTAAATCGACTAGCGTATTTTTTTTTTTGGGGAAGGCCATGAGATTTTGTAAAAACAACCCATCCCAAAGTCTAAGTAATTAATAATATACATCATGAGGGCCCCGCAGTTTATATTTTTATTTGGCGAGGCTCATCTCGTTTATTTTATTTAAGGGCAAATCCTAAAGTGGCTACGATTTTCTATATTATTTGTCTCTAATAAAATAAAGTTCCTAGTTAATCAATATTATTTAAGAACTTCTTCACTTGGGCCTAACAGCAGGCCCATTCCAGATTGAATTTAGGCATTGCCACAATTAAGCTGCCGATTGGCCCTAAAAATATTTACAAATTGGCTTATACACAAAAGAAACTCAAGGCCTGATTATGAGTGGAAGATACAGTAAGTTGTAAGATAAGCTAATACTAATGAATGAAAACACCACATGACCCAAGACTTGATCGCATTTCTCTTCAAATTTTAACTATGAATTGCAGTTCATTGCCATTCTGAGCTTAATTCCCATTTTAAACAACTGACAACGAGAGAGATTTGAATGCAGAGACGTGAATTCAACTAGACACTCATAATTAATTTCAGATGCATGAACTTGATTACCTACTTATGATCTGTATGTGAGTAACAGTAATTGTAACTCAAATGTTACCTCAAATTAACATTTCCAAACTAAATCTCAACACTCCTATGAATTTGATGTTATGAACTTATATTATGGGAATTAGCTATTGACATTTACCAACCATCTTCTGAACCTATTTTACAATCACAAAAAAAAAACTAATTGGAATTAACTGTTGAAACAACCCTTTCAAATCTGTTGCACAACTACAAAGCCAAGTCAAGTATTCAGTTCACAATGCATGCCCGAAATAGTAACAGCTACACAGTCCGCTTATTACAAATGGTAAGGTGTTCCATTCACTTGATCTTTCACTATAGCTACTATGCAGATATAATTAAACTATGATAAACTTGAACAAGTTGATTTCATACTAACACAAACCGGACTTTTCATTTCTCCAATTAACTACTACATGTTGACTGATTCAGTCTTTCACATATCAACTGGAGCCAAGAGAAATACCTGGAGTTGAATTAAAATAGAAGGAAGGAGATGTCAGCAATAGCAAGTGTAACAATAATTTGGAGTTCAAACAGCAACACACACAACCCAGTGATTCCAGAAATACTTTAAAACCAAGCAGGACCAATCAGATTAACCCAAGACAAGTTCAGTCAAACCCAATCGAAATGCAAAATGAAACCAAAAACATTTACCCCTTCAATAAACCAGACTTCAATCCAAATAAACAAAATTTACTTCTCATTTAGCCACAGTCAACTTGGACCAGTTATATCTAATACTCATGTAACTCAAGTTGCTTTTAAAACTTAATGTCAAACAGAAACAGAGAAACTCTAGTTACTTTGGGTTCAAAGTAAGTTAAAGTGTTCAATTAAAGGCTGGAACTTAAAAGTAAACTGAAGGAAGGCAATGTGATAGTATGTTTTTGAGGCTCAAACGTTTAGTGTATTATCTATATTCTCTTTTCTCCCAAGAATCCACCCTCTCTGTGTTCTTCTCCTTAATGTCTAAAAAGAACTCCCCTTATATGTTTTTCAAACTCTTTTTCTTTCCTGATTTTAGGCAACAAGTGGACAAAAAATTGACTTATTTTAAGCCTTAAAATCAGAAAGTTGTCATCCACTACTAGTTGTCTTTTTTACTTTTCACAACCCACTTAGGAATGTTTTAATTAAGTCCACTAACATATTTTAAAAATCCAACATCCCTTAACCAATTATCCAAGTGATTTAATTCCTCAAAATACCCCTGAAAATACTGCATTCACTACCCTAAACCCCTGTGATTTTACTGAGACTAATGTTATCACCAATTCAAACCTTTAACCTGTATTACCCTTTCACCTAATGACCAATTCAATCGATCAATTAATTTTAAACAATAATTAACCCAAAGTAATTCTTAATTAAACACTAAACTGAATCTACAACGGCTATAAATAATACAACTTATCAAGCTCAATCGAAAAGTTCAAGCTAGAACTCAAATCAGATTAAATGGCATTAAAACAAGAACACTGATTCAGGACAATTGATTGAACTGGACTGTTAAAAACTGATACACACACATACATGGGAACAAATAACTACATTCTCAATTCCAAATTAAACCTAGACTACAACGGAACACTGTAAATACATGGAATGAAAACACTGAATTCATATACAATGTGATAGACAATCACAGGAGTCATACTTTGAACTAATAATGATAGAGAACAATTACGAGAATATCTACAGTTTTATACAAAACTCACTAACACTGATTGAACTGTATCACTGAGTAAAAACTAAGAGGAAAACAAAACCCAGAGTAAGCACAAAATGTTCGAATTTAACAAAAATAAGAAAGGAGTAGAGGATGAATTTACTGAACAAAAACTAATAGAAAAGAAAGATGAATAAAAATAAAAATAAATTCGAAGGGAACAGAACTTATCCGTCAGTTAACAGACCTTATTCAAGCAGGACTCGAATTATTTGAATTCCTCTAATTTTGGTCCATTTCGACCCTATTCGTGTGTTTTTTAGCAAAAACAGACGAATAGAGTCCAAATAGACCCAATTCATTGGCAAGGACTCCATTTGCCTGTTTTGGTTTGTCTCTGATCTAATACTTGAGATGTTCGAACAAGATTCGAGGGGAACTATTGATGGATTAGGGGTTAGGGGGTCAAAGAGGTCATGGGATTTTAATTTGGGACTGATTGGAGACGGCACCGCCACCGGGGAATTTTGTGGCGGTGCTAGGGTTCTTGGCTTAAATCAATATTTGACAAGCTCTGGGATGATTTGAATGGATATGGTTGGTGGTTGGGCAAGAGGAGGTCAAGGGGGTTCAGTGGTGTAACTTTGGCGGTCATCGAAGGCGGCGGGGTCTCCGGCTAATCTTTGATCGGATATTCGAAAAGATCCACAGGGATTCGATGGAAGCTAATAGGATGGATGGAATGGGGAGGTTGTGGGGGTTCGATGGTGTAGAGATTAGGTTGTTTGGACCACCTGAACCGCCGTGAGGCGATTTCTAGTGGGCGGTGGTTTGCGGCGGCGTTTATAGAGGGGTCTCTGAGGTTAGAGACAAAGGGGTGAAGGGGTCGGCTTGGGGGGTGTGGGGTGAGGTTTGGGAATATATAGTGAGGCGAGGATTTAATCCTGGCCATTTGATCAAACGAGATCAACGGCCTGGATCAATTAACTTAAGGGGAACGGCATCGTATGGTCTTAGTTGGGGGCGGATGGGTTTGGGGAATGGGTCGGGTTGGTGAGACGGGTTGGGAGATGGGATAAGGGCCGTTGGATTGATGTGGATTGAATGGCTGGGATTGGTCGACTTGAAACGTCGTCGTTTCATTAAGGCTGGAGACGGACTGAACCGTTCGATCTAACGAGATCGATGGTTCAGATCAGATGTGACAAAAACGACGTCGTTTGGACGTTGGTGAGGCCATGAAGATTTGGACCGGGTTAAAAAATATTTTACGCCTGATTCAAAGGTTGTTTGGGACAGACCAATTCCGAGTTTTCTCCTTATTTCATTTTTTCTTCCTTTTCTTTCATATTCTTTTTTAATTCCTAATTATCAAAATTCCTAAATTAAATTGTGAAAATCAAAACTAATTTAGAAAAATACTAATTGACCCTTAATAATAATTACCACACAAAAATTAAACACTAATCAACATAAAATCACACAATTTGACATTAAATGCTAAAAAAATGCAAAAATACATATTTTTTGTGATTTTTTCCTTTTTGTAAAACAAACTTAATTACTCCTAATGCACAATTAAATCTAAAAATACAAATGTGACATATTTTTGTATTTTCATTGATTTAAACAAATGGACTTGCACACGCAAACGATAAAAGAAAAATAACAAAAAATCCACAAAAATTGTAAACAACACAAAATTATTTTTATTTTTGAATTTTTGGGAGTAATTCTCATACAGGGAAAAAATCACGTGCTCACAGCTGCCCCTCTTTGCCCGAAAACACGAAGAGTTTTCGTGCAAAGATAAAGTGAGCGGATATGAGCGATTTTTGCCCGTTTGAGTACTTCATGTGAAGCATATTTTTTTTTTGAAAGATTTGACCGAACCTTTGCTTCAAAAGGTCTCCCACATATCCCTGACTAAAAGGGAATCAGGTCAATGTAGTTCGGGAAGTTTTGGTAGTTGGGACTACCATGAAGCTGTGGTTTCACTGTTATCGTTGTTGCTGTTGCTGCTGCTGCTGCTGCTTACTGACCTCCTTATTACACCAAAAGTAAAATCGAAGCTAAACTAGCTATTCCTATCAACTAAGAGTTACAAGATTCCTATCTATAATTCTTTTGAAACTTGATCTCGAGTCTTAGCTAATTTTGATGTAGACTTCGATCTGAACCTTGATGCTCGCAATTTGTAGGTGCTTGTTTCTTTCTGCAGCATTGAGTAAAACAGGATTGGCGGAACTTGTGACTTCAATCAGATTTCGAGCAATTCGCACCCTTGCTTGCTTCATATTTGAGTTCCTTATTTTTTGTTCTTTTCTTCTTTTCTTGATTCTGGATTGAGACTCATTCCATTGGTCATCTCGCACCTTGTGTCTTGAGATTGACCTGCTTAAGATAGCAAAACAAACAAACGAACGAAATTTTCTGCCCCAGTTTCACTAGGAAAATTTCGTGAGTTAGTTGTGACACCTATCTAAAGATTAAATCAGGATTGTGTATCCTTGTGAATGGATCCAAGTTTTGCTGGGAAATAGCCGGGTTATGCCGGAAAAGTCATCGGGTTATGCCGGAAAAGATTCATGGATTATGCCGGGAAAATCATCGGGTTATGCCGGAAAAGTCATCGGGCTATGCCGGAAAAGTCATCGGGTTATGCCGGAAAAGTCATCGGGTTATGCCGGAAAAGTCATCGGGTTATGCCGAAAAATTCATCGAGTTATGCCGGAAAAGGTCATCGGGTTATGCCGGGAAAGTCATCGGGTTATGCCGGAAAAGGTCCACGGGTTATGCCGGGATATTCATCGGGTTATGCCGGAAAGGTCCACGGGTTATGCCGGGAAAGGTCCACGGGTTATGCCGGGATTTTTTGAGGAGTGGGATCCTATGCTATCATGATTTTCCGTTGGGATTTTTATTTTATTTCTTTACTTCTTTCTTTTCTTTGGTTTTTCTCTTTATATGTTTTCCTTTTATTTACCAGAATGCATGAAAGAGTGTTGAGGAAACTTCCCTTTTGGTCGTTTTTCTTGTCGCAAAGTTGTTTCCGCATTTGCGCATTTCATTTCTTTTTGGCTTGCACCTGCATCTTGCATGGTTTCTTTGAACAAGACCTGTTTTCAACAAATAACAATTTTTTAGTTGAAACGGTGGTTGGTTTTGTGGCCTTGATCATTCCCATTGCTTGATCCCGATCCCACTTCTGTTATGAACTTTGCTGCTTGTTGGCCTTGAGAGTGAATCTCTTTCACACTGACCGGGTTCAGCCTTAGGATTTCGGGATAACTCGCCTAGGTGGGCACTGGTTTTTTCCACCTCATTCCGCTCTTAAGACCTTTGCTTTGACTTTCTTTCTTTTCAAATGTATTTACCTTGAAAGCATCAACCACCATTGGTCATTTCGGATTGGACTGACGCACCCGCTGAGGTTGGGTATTTTCTTTAGCTTTTGCCAGGCGGAGCCCGATAGAACCAATCCTGCCACCTTTCTTTATAGTAATTCTGGAATCAGTGTTAAACTGAAAGGGATTCAAGGAAGAAATATACAAAAGGCAAGCGAGTGAGTTTAAAGAGAAGCGTCACTTTTGCGGGGAAAAGAAGGACTTATCTGGGGTGCATGCTAGCTTCAAATGAACATGACATGCTTTTTGGACTGGACGCCCGACCCACACAAACTTTCCAGCTTCTCATGAACTCATTGATCCGCATTTCAAATTCAGGGAACCTTGCCAGGACTTTTGACGATGAGTTATCCTCTTTTCGACCGACAGCGCCCTTTTCGGGTTTTCGCCAATCGACCTCTCTCATTTCGCTCCTCACCGTCGCCCGATAGTGCTCTTTGCGAGTTTTCACTAAGTGAACTCTCTCTTTTTCAGTTTCTCGACTCCCGTTGCCTTATGGTGCCCGAAGGTTTTTACCGATAAGACTCTCTTATTTTATTTCTCTCAGTTTAGATTGTATCTGATTCCAACAACGACGTTTTCCACATCCCTGCCTTTACTAATTGATCGGAAGGACTTGGACAAGGTCTTTGGGGTAAAAAGGATTTTGGGCATAACTACAACTTTGGAACCATTCCGGCAGTTTCATGGCCGAACCATTATATCATCTGCCCCATTTTCGATTTTTTTCTTTTTTGGGAAATTGGGATTTTTGTTTTGGTGTGACTGAACCCCAGAGAGAGGCTGCCTACGTATCCTTTCGGAATCAAGTCGAACGTAGTTCAGGGAAATATTTATTTTTGTTTGCTTTTTTTATTATTATTTACAGGTTCCGAAGAGTGTAATCAAAGAAGGGTGACCGGCTCAAAATGGTTTGCGAAAGATTGATAGTGTATAGATAGCGAGAATAAAAGCCTTCGTCATCTCAATTTAACAAAGTCATCACCATGGAAGATCTAGACATAGTACCTTTTTACCGCATCCGCATTCACAGCTGCTTCAGGATCATTTCCTTCAATATCACCCAGATATAACGCTCCTCTCGGCAATATCTTCGTGATGATGTATGGACCCTTCCAATTAGGAGAAAATTTTCCTTTTGCTTCCTGGTGATGAGGGAGAATGCGCCTTAACACCAATTGTCCCACTTCAAATTTCCTGGGTCGTACTTTCTTGTTATAGGCGCGGGCCATTCTTTGTTGGTACAACTGCCCGTGGCAAACTGCGGCCATCCGTTTTTCATCAATCAAAGTCAACTGTTCCAACCGAGTTTTAACCCATTCACTATCTTCAACCTCTGCTTCAACAATTGTCCGGAGCGAAGGGATTTCTACCTCTGCCGGTATCACAGCTTCGGTTCCATAAACCAACAAGTATGGGGTGGCTCCTACCGATGTGCGCACTGTAGTGCGATATCCCAGTAAGGCAAAAGGCAACTGTTCATGCCACTGTCTGTAACTCTGGATTGTCTTTCTCAAAATCTTCTCAATGTTCTTGTTCGCTGCTTCAACAACACCATTGGCTTTGGGCCGGTAGGGAGTGGAGTTTCTATGCGTTATTTTGAATTGTTCGCATACCTCGTCCATCAAACGACTATTCAAGTTTGCATCATTATCTATGATTATAGTCACAGGAATACCAAAATGGAAAATAAGATTGGAGTGCACAAAATCTACCACGGCTTTCTTAGTGACCGATTTGAGAGTGATGGCTTCAACCCATTTCGTAAAGTAGTCGGTGGCAACCAATATGAATCTATGTCCATTTGAGGTTTTTGGTTCGATCGGCCCAATGACATCCATGCCCCAAGAAACGAATGGCCAAGGTGCTAACATAGGATGTAGTTTTGCTGGAGGTGCATAAATCAAATCACCGTGCACCTGACACTGATGGCACTTCCGGACAAAGCTGAAGTAGTCCTTCTCCATGGTTATCCAGTAATATCCTGCTCGAAGGATTTTCTTTGCCAAAACATACCCATTTATTTGAGGTCCACACACTTGCATGTACTTCATGCATGATTTTTCTGGCTTCTTCGGTATCAACACATCTTAACAAATTGAGATCCGGAGTTCTCTTGTACAAGACATCACCACTTAAGAAAAAACCACTTGCATGCCGTCTAATGGTTCTCTTTTGATCCCCAATAGCTTGCTCAGGATATTCTTGCGTTTTCAGAAACCTTTTGATATCGTGGTACTATGGCTGGGTGTTTGGCTCTACCTCAACCGTATGACAATAGCCATGCCTTTCCCTGATTTGGATTTCCAAGGGATCAATGTGAGCATTGCCTGGGTAGGGCAACATCGCGGCCAGGGTGGCGAGTGCATCAGCCAGTTCATTGTGACACCGAGGGATGTATCTGAACTCTATCGATTTGAACCACTTGCTAAGATCTTCCACATGTTGTCGATAGGGGATAAGCTTAATATCTCGGGTTTCCCATTCTCATTGGGCTTGCCGGATAATCAGATCTGAGTCTCCCATAATCAATAACTCTTCAACATCTTGGTCAATAGCCATATGCATACCCATGATATAGGCTTCATATTCAGCAGTGTTGTTTGTGCAGAAAAATCGAAGCTTGTCCGTGGCCTGATAGTGTTCACCAGTGGGTGAGGTCAAAATTACCCCAATTCCTACACCTTTTACGTTCACCGCCCCATCAAAGAACATTTTCCAAGTATGTGTGTCTCCAAAGATGGCCTCTATTGAATTTACCTCTTCATCTGGGAAGTAAGTGTTCAATGGTTGGTATTCATCATCAACCGGGTTTTCAGCCAAATGATCTGCCAACGCCTGAGCTTTCATTGTCGTACGAGTGACATAAACTATGTCAAATTTAGTGAGCAGAATCTGCCACTTCGCTAATCTCCCTGTGGGCATCGGTTTCTGAAATATGTATTTCAAAGGATCAAACCTAGTTATGAGGTGGGTGGTGTAAGCATGCAAGTAATGTCTCAACTTCAGAGCGACCCAAGTCAAAGTACAACAGGTTCTTTCCAATAGAGTATACTTAGCTTCATAGCTGGTAAACTTCTTGCTCAAATAATAGATCGCCTGCTCTTTCTTCCCGGTTACATCGTGTTGTCTGAGGACACAGCCGAAAGAATTTTCGAAGACCGTCAGATATAAGAAAAGAGGCCTCCCAGGCTCTGGTGGGACCAATACTGGTGGATTTGATCTTATCAAAGGCTTCTTGACATTCATCTGTCCACTTGACTGCTGCATCTTTCTTCAATAATTTGAATATGGGCTCACATGTGGATGTTAGTTGAGCAATGAACCGACTGATATAGTTTAATCTACTCAACAAGCTCATCACATCTTTCTTGGTTCTCGGAGGAGGAAAATCCCGAATAGACTTTATCTTTGTTGGGTCTAACTCGATACCTCTCCTGCTGACTATAAAGCCCAAAAGTTTACCAGACGGGACCCCAAATGCACATTTGGCAGGGTTTAACTTCAGATTATACTTGCGTAATCATTCAAAGAATTTCCTCAAATCTCGAACATGATCATCCCGGGTTCTGGACTTGATGATCACGTCATCCACATATACCTCTATTTCATGATGCATCATATCATGGAAAATGGCGGTCATGGACCTCATGTAGGTCGCCCCAGCATTCTTCAAACCAAACGGCATACCTCTATAACAATATGTACCCCAAGGTGTGGTAAAGGCTGTCTTTTCGGCGTCTTCTTCGTCCATCAATACCTGGTGATATCCGGCGTAACAATCCACAAAGGACTGTATCTCATGTTTGGCGCAGTTATCAACAAGGATGTGGATGTTGGGCAAAGGGAAATTGTCTTTGGGACTTGCCTTGTTCAAATCTCTATAATCCACACACACCCAGGTCTTCCTNAGGGCAATTGGGGTAAGTTGGCAATTTATGAACCACCAGATCAACACTTAGCCCTGGCATGTCGTCGTACGACCAAGCAAACACATCTTTGAACTCAAATATGAGTTGGATTATTGCATCCCGGGTTTTCTCGTTTGTGTGGATGCTTATCTTGGTTTCCCGAATTTCTTCAGAAGTCCCCAAGTTAAATGGCTCAGTATCATTCAAGTTTGGCATAGGCTTATTCTCAAATTGTTCCAATTCTCGATTTATTTTCCTAAAAGACTCTTCTTCATCATATTCAAGTTCTTGGTTCATTATTTCACAATTAGACAGCGTGTTTGGATCTGGGCATGAAG